>JASANG010001289.1:0-134684 GCA_030248215.1 Enoplolaimus lenunculus
CGGGGGCCAAAAAGCATTAACGGGGTTCACCCATACCACCTCGCAAAACAAGACCACCACGTGCAGCTTTTGTGGTAAAACCTCCCCCTTGTTGTCGGATGCGATCACCTTATAGAATCCTATTACTACGCAAACATTCAAAAAGGAGGTAAACCGTGCATTGTGGGACTGTGAAGCAAAAGAAAAAGGGGTGCAAAGGTCACAAAAATGGAGATACAAGAGAACATAAATGGCAGTACAACATATACGGGCATAAAGAATTAGAAACAACTTGAGCACAAAACAATGAACCAAAACTGTACACAATAACGGCCTTAGAAAGTCCTAGCTATCACAATAACCTAGCTTAGACAAATTTTCTTCAAGTAGAAGTTTGCATTGTACGAATCCTAACCCCAAAGTGGGTACTTAGTCAAAAAGCGACGTAAACCTATGGGAATGGTAGTTTTGGCCAGTGGTAACTCGTTGAATATTCATCTGTAATTGGTCCCACGGAATGGTTCTCTCAATTGACCAAACTAATTAAGTTGAGAGATAACGATCCTGAACACGGGAACCCAGAAAATCGGTGGCCTTATTTATTAGGCTTGCCCCTACTGAGTGTAGGCGTACGGAATTCCAAAACTTGATAACCCCTAGCTTCCTAAGGAGACGTCAGCGGACTCTGCTCGGTGTGATTTTACTAACTGGGACGATAAACTACTTCAGACGACACCCAATTCAATGCTATAGTCCAGAAAAATGCAGGTCGCACTTCCAAAAACACCAAAATTTCTAAAACTTGAATCTATTATAACTTTTTAAATATTCACCTGCGGACCTTGTTAGGGGTGGTTTTCTGAACCAGGGCGACGAGAGAAACCAGACGGGACCACTCTTAACCTTGGGTCCCGGAAAAGTGAAAATTGCATTTTTGGAGGTCCGCTCCGTGAGGCGTGTACGCATAAAATTTCGAAGTTTTCAATTAACCATAAATTTTTAACTATGGGTTTGCGGGTCATGTTTGGGGTGGTTTTCTTGCTCTGCTCAGCCAGCCGAATCGAATGATACCAGTTTTAAACCAGTAACTCGGAAAAGTTGAAATCGCGTTTTTCGAACCGGATCCGTAATTTGTGTGTACATGTAAATTATCAAAATTTTCAAATGGCCGCAACTTTTTAAATTTTGATTTGCGAGCCCAGTTTGGGGTGGTTTTATTACTCAGCGCGATGCGCGGAATCGAACGGTACCTATTTTTATGGTGGATCGTGAAAAAGTGAAAATCGCATTTTTCAGGATCCGATCCGTATAGTGTGTACACGTAAAATCTTAGAAATCTTTGATCGCCCATAACTCCTTATGCATGGATTTGCGGACTGGGTTTGGGGTGGTTTTCTTAACCAGCTCGACGAGCTGAATCGATCGATACCCATTTTAGCGCCCAACCCCGGAAAAGTGAAAATCGCGTTTTTTGGACCGGGATCCGTAGAAGCGTGTACGCGTTAAATCTAAAAACTTCAAGGGCCTGTAACTTCCTAACTGTTGGTTTGCGGATAGGGTTCGGGGTGGTTTTCTTGATCAGCTTAACGAGCTGAGTTGAACAGCATTAATTTTAACGTCCAATCTCAGAAAAGTGAAAATCGCATTTTTCGGACCCGGGACTCCGGATGTACATACACAAAATTTCAAAATGTTCAAAAGTCTGTAACTTTTAACTGTCGCATCGCGGGCTATAACTAGGATGGTTTTCTTAATCGATGCGATACGGGTAAGTGTCTGGCACCGGTCTCCGCACTATATCTTAAAAGCGCAACTCAAATTCTTCCTAAAAACCCAATCCGCAGCTGATACGTACAGCCTAAATTTGTCCTAAATTTCCAGGTATGTCCACTAATAGCGCAGGTTCGGAGCGGCTTTCTCAGCTTAACCACGGGTCCAAGATGATTGGAACCGGTTTTCAAATCCAGGGGGCCTAAAATTATAATAATATTTCAAAAATTCGTGTTCACAAGATTTCAAAATTTGTCGCAAAACCTTGGTTGGCCTGAAGCGGCAGCCTGAACGGCTTACTCAGCCAATCCGGCGTACCGAACCCGAGAGCGCTAGCTCCGAACCTGAATTTTGAAAATAACAGTTCACTTGCCCTAAAACTCAGCCTCCCTAAAAACAATGAACCGCCGTTCTACTCAGCTTCCTTCCTAAAAGTCCCATTGAGCCCTTGCAAGCGCACATTCCTAATGTCCCCTTCGCATGTCCTAAACCCAAAAACACAACTACCCCCCAATCCTAAACAAACTATTTCCCTAGGCTGAGGCGAGGCGTTGCTTAACTGAAAATTCAAAATTTCAAAATTCAAACTGCCGTTATAGACAGTCTCCTTCTTTCTCTCCCTCCGGTGCACAACACACCCTTGCCCCTATGATGAATGCCGCCGCTCGTTGTTGAGCAAATAATTTGCGGCTCCCCGTCAGAGCGTAGTTTCTGCTTTTGTAGGGAAATTTCAAGATATATATATTTATATACTCAACGCGTTACGGATGGCTGTTCTCGTAACAGGGGGCGTGGATAACTACCCGTCGGGGTGTCTACCATTCAGCCTACAGTCGGGTTGAAACCTTAAGCTCATAACGATACTGGATCATAACGTATGTGGCGAAACTCAGAGGGCCATCCTAAGAGAGCAAGACCCCACTGCGCAATTCCTATACCGATTTGCAATTTCCTGCACGCGTTATCTTACTCTTATAATAGTCTTTGAACACGAGACAAGCATCAGGAAACGAGGCATGGGTAAGCGTGCGTGGGGATCAGTGTACCTTGAAAACGGCCTGGGGTAGTCTGAAGGGTAGTCAACCCCACTTAACTGTCGTGACTAACTTGGACCCTACAACCCCAGCGCTTGCCTTCGAGGGGTTGCCCCCAGTACGGACATTACACGTACCGGTACAGTGAAGGAAAATAGATATGTATATCTAGTCAACTCATTAAATTTAGTTAAGTCTAGTCAAATTTCAGTGCATGGGGGGCTGGACTCAACTTTTTCGTAGAGGTCAAATTTAGTTGAAAACGGGGCTCGTATGGTCCTTCTAATTTCCTGGTTTTGTCAGATCTGAACGGACCCTGCAATCGGAAGTTCAAATAGGGCGGGAAAGCCCAGAACAATTCTAAGAGCTGTAGCAGCGTTAATAATGACCGTATTTTCTTTTAAGGGGGTGTCACCGGTCACCCCTTGTCAGTTTCCTGCGCGAGCATGTTCGCTTGCTATGAATCTTTCAAGATTTGCTATCTCTACAAATAACCCCCTAAGCAAATACTTAATTTATCACTCTCTACAGCTCTAAACACGGAAACAGACGGACAACGAGTTGTTTCTAGTCTACAGGATCTAGTCAAATAGTACAAGTAGTGCAACCTAGTCAGAAGTAGTGAGCCTGAAAGAAAATTGTGGTCAGGAAGGGATGGGATGCAAAAATGTGTCATCTGTTATAATGGTATGGACGAGCCACAGGTCCTTATTCACGAGCACACCAACCTTGGGAAATGCGAACTAACATGTAGAGCAACCGTTACGCATACAACGACAAATTTAGGCATAAAACACTAAACATATATGTAAGTACATAACAAGAAATCAAGTATTCCAGTAAAAGGATGGTCACAAACTACCAGATCGCCCTTTGCTCACATGCTTATCTCGAACGTGCGGGACGTGACAGCCCCTTTCTATAATTCTAAATACCAGCCATCGGTACAGCCGAATTGTTTTTCTGTGCGGGCGCCCCTTTCGCGTCACTATGTAATGTTAGTTGCACTCAACGGGTATTTGCAGAAAGGCTTGAGTTGAAATTCTCCAGGAGAGATAACTACGCGCTCGTCTTCTAATACACTGCTCAGTAATTTAGTCAACACTTAGAACGTCCCGTTTTACAACTAGGTGGCATCTAGTCGGCTGTCTGGATAAAATTTATTGATTTTCTAGTCAGCTTCTAGTCAAAAGAAGAAGCGGAGAAATGTTTGTCGTTTCGGTTATTCACAGGCAAATAAGCACCAATAATAATTAACAAGAGAATATATATATACATACATACATATATCAAGTTCAGCTGATTCAAATAAAGGCTATATCAATCCCAAACTTGCAGGTTTGCGTCAGACTGTTTTAACCAACTATCAACTACTGGCTAAGCAAATCGGGACTTTATGTTTGTCAGGGCTAATTTAAGAGCATTTAGGCTGAATACAACAAAAGAAAATCATCGCGACGAATTCCGGTTAGTACCCAATGCTAAGTTCAAAACACGTAGTAAGCTGGTGGTCAACATTTGCGTAAACAGGCACATGATACAATTATTCAGTAAAACAACAAACAAACAAAACAAAAAAAAATAACTACAGTATAATGAAGAACATATACATTTATGCAATAGAATACTCTACTCACAATCCTAAATGCGCTACTGAAATCAATAGCAACGCGAGCCGAAGCTGCTCTTAAATTCGGTCCGTCATGGCTACAGATACGCCCCTTCACAATGCCAGTTATGTGCACTTTATTCAATAGATCTTGCTGGGTTAAAAGAAATGTGTTAGTGATATACCCTTAGCATGCCGATCGGGCCCGTCTCGTTGCAGACCCCTAAGTGTTTGGACACTCATGTAAGTCATTGCAAAATTGTCGTTAGCAGGAAATGTGTCCTTGACAATATCACAATTGAAATTGTAAACTGTAAATTCAATTTTCGATAAGAGGGACAATATCATTTAATTGCTAAACGTTATGCTTCTCTTTCAATTTCCACTTTGGTAATTGAAGTGTCAAGGCAAAGCGGAAATTGAATTTGGAAAATGGCGCAATTTCCCATTGCCCTTGTTTAAAAAAGCGCTAGTGGTAAATTGAAGATCAAATAATGCTATCAATTAACTACTTGAGTTTGAAAAATCGATAGCTGTGGGAAATTGAAACAGTTTTGAAATTCCATTTCCTTTTTGAAGCGTTTTTCAAAACCGTACTTGGAAATGGTTGCGTCAATTTTCCACACGGCGAACACACATTAAAATGGATGACGCATAATCAAAACCATTAAATATCAGGTGGTGTGACTGATTGATAAAGGATGTGTGTACCCCGTCTCCCTGACCCGTTCAGTGGCTGCTTGTTAGACGAATCTCGCAACCAATATTTGCTGTGTATTTTATTTCGCAAACTAGGAAAACACAATGGTGATATTACAAACGGTACAGTCAAATCCGCAAAGCAGACAGCTCTCAAAATGTCCCTTCACAACATTGGCGACAGGTTCGACGTTAATTTCTGTGTGTTATCAATTGTATTCTGAAATTAAATTGCAGAAGAATTTTAAAAAAACTTTCCTACCCAACGGTTCTTAGCTTAAAACAGAACTGAGAAACAACATCATACTTACAAATTGATTAGAACCGATTTATAGACATTTTACCTTGCTGAATTGTAGAATATCGCCAAATAGCGGCTGGCTACTTGCTAAGCTGCAAAGATAATATGACTTAAACCAAAATATTAATCCGTTAGTTTAAGTGTTTTATAATTACAATTGAAAATGTTTTCTGTTTAAATTTAAACTTAACTTCTTTTAGACTGAACCAGTAGCCTGTGTCATAAAAAGTATACAACAGGGCAAGATCGTTTTCCGAAGGGGCTATAATAGAGTCAATTTTAGCTTTATACTAAATTTTTTGCTAAGGCTTAGGCTTAGGCTTAAGAATAGGCTCATTCATGCGCTTAGGCTTAGGCTTAGGCTTAGGAATATGCTTTTACTACTGTTCCGGCCCTGTTCTATGCATGGGACAATAATAGCATATATATATACAGGTTTAAAAAGTTGGCAACAAACGAAATTGAACATGAACAAACCTAAAATCAAGATAGAACCAATGTTTTCTTTGAACCAGGGAACTATTTATTTTTAGCAACGGACGCTGAAACTCAGCGGAGGTTGCAAGCTGTACACTGCACAAAATGGTGAGTGAAATTGACTCTTTCCGAAATAGGCTTTTCAGGACTATACAAACTGAGTCAGATTCGATTTCGAAAGAGTCCGGTGTGCGACTCAGTGAGTCGAATTTGACTCTGGCGGAGTTGAATTTGACACAATTTGTGTAATCCCGAAAAGCCTATTTTTAGAGTCAATTTGACTCACCATTTTTTGCAGATTAGTTGCTATTTTATAGGGAAAATAATTTGTTCCGTATCCAAAACCTCTAATTAACGTAGTAATTGCGACGCTACAACGCTATCATTATTTTGTTAAATTCTTGAACATACAGGCCAACGTAAAGAACAGAGGCGGAACAGTATTATAAGCATATTCCTAAGCCTAAGCCTAAGCCTAAACCTAAACGTAAGAATGCGCATATTCTTAAGCCTAAGCCTAAGCCAAGCCAAAAAAAATTAGTCTAAAGCTTAAGCTTACTCTATTCTAGTCCCACAGAAAACCGTTCCACCCCTGATGTTTACATGGACCAACGTACAAGCCAACAAATCATCTATTGCCAGATTTAGAGAAAACACGACACAAAAACAATGATAGATAGAATTTTACAGTAAATTTTCGAAAGTCGCATATTTTTAGGTCAAAGTTTCATTCATCAGTGTAAGAAATTGCAGAACCACTTGGCGCGTACTGAATCGATGAAGACGGATTGGTTGTGTATTTTGAACTGCAGTATTCTAATTTGCCAGAAATGTCCTAAAACAATAATTACGAAATATTATTATCATTCAAAACATTAATTGAAAACAATCAGTTTACCTGTAAACAAAGTTTAACAGCGAATATCGGCCCATGTATAGAACAAGGCCGGAACAGCAGGGTAAGCATATTCCTAAGCCTAAGCCTAAGCCTAAGCTTAAGCCTAAGCTTAAGCCTAAGCGTATGGATGAGCCTATTCCTAAGCCTAAGCCTAAGCAAAAAATTAGTCTGAAGCTTAATAAACTTACTCTATTACAGCCCCTCCGGAAAACGATCTGGTCCTGTTCTATACATGGGCCAAACTGTCGGAGTGCAACAGTGAAACAAACCTCGTAAACGAAGCAAGCGAGAAGCCAAATGCAATTTTAGCACTAAATTATATAGTAAACATTTGGTTTAAAATATTCGAAACCGTCCTTTCTCGTATTGCTGAGCCTGTGGCTGAAAACCATTAGCAGTCTTTAATTTTTTTTCAAAAAATTTTATATATTCAAGGATTCAAGCAATAACCCAAATGCTTACAGTTGCACCAAGAATGTATTCTGTTAGTTAATACAGTTAGTAGTAGCTAAAATGCTTGTTATACAAAAACAACGTGGAATTTATGGTTTTTGATACACTTAAAGTATCAGCCCGTATTCTCAAATGTGAGTAGCACCTATATCAAGTTGATGATAGGTCCTGTAACTTTAGAAGGAGCGCATGGTGAGGTTCGAAATTCAGCACATTGTTCGCGTTTGATTTGCGCTACTTCTGTACCAATTGGGAGATCTGCAACTGCAGATGTTCGTCAGTTTGAAAATCTATCGCTAATTGATGATAGGTGCTGGTGCTATACGCATTTGAGAATATAGGCCATCGTACTATGCTAGCGTTGTTTACTAGGGTCTGTATTCTCAAATATGTATAGCAATTATCACCAATTAGCAATATGTTTTAGCAATAGGTTTTGTAACCGACCAACTCCAAAAATTGCGGATCTCAAAATTGTTACAAAAGTAAAAAAAATCAAACGCGAAAAATACGCTGAATTTAGAAACTCGTAATTCACTAGGCCGAGAGCTACAAGTCCTACCATCAACTGGTAATACGCGCTACACACATATGAAAATACCAGCCAAGATTGGAAGCGGTTTTACAAGAATAAAAACCCCAATACTGTCGGGTAATACAATAGTCAAGATTGTTAATAAGAAACAGGACAATTGATCCGTTACCTCTACACTGCTGCAACTCTTGTAACAAAGAATTCGGACAACAGGAGAAAATTTTTTACATTCTCCTGTATATTTGTACAAGCTGTTAAGCCAATTTAATAGTTTGAGCAAGTTGAACCCTAAAACCTATAGCTTTTTAATAAAGGTTCAGGCTCATGTATAGAACAGGGCCGGATCGTTTTCCGGCAGGGCTGTAATAGAGTCAGTTTAAGCTTTAGACTAACGTTTTTTGCTTAGGCTTAGGCTTAGGCTTAGAAATAGGCTCATCTTTACACTTAGGCTTAGGTTTAGGCTTACGCTTAGGAATATGGTTATACTAATGTTCCGGCCCTGTTTTATACGTGGGCCACGGTTCTGAACTGAACGCAACAAATCTAAAAACTTAAATGAGCTACGTTGAGTGATGAATTTAATAATAAAATGAGCAAAAAATAGACGGATTCAACTACGTAAAACTTCCAGCGAAATTTATTCCGTTGAAAGTTTATTAATACAAAACAAAGCCATTGATCTACGAAACCACCGCTGCTGAATAACTAGAATTCTTTCCATTAGGATCCGCGTACTCCGAACTTGGTGATGTAGTACATCGCAAGTAAGATTATTCCCAAAATGTCACTACCGTTTTTGGCAAGTTTTTCGTTGACAAAAATTTTAACTTAAAGCTACAAAAACGTGCGTATACTGAAATTTCAAGCCAAAAGTTTTTCGGTAATTTTCATTTACTTACGTATTGGACCGGGCCGTATATGTCCGAAGCGGTCGGGCCCGAAACCGGATCGTAGAACGGCCGACTATTCTGTGAATCTACCAATCCGCTCTAGTCCAAATGACTAATTTGGGCGGTGTTATTTTAATTTCACGTGAAAACATGCGTTTAGTTTTTCAAAGTGCAACCTACTCACAATAGTTTTGTTTGACATTAATGGCCTTCAGGCATAAACGATTTTTGTTTTTGAACTTTTTCCGCCAGGTTCTGCATTTATTAAACAGCACAACAAAGTTAAGAATTTGGAAATACTTTCAAGTTGGCCCATGTTACTTTTAGGGGTGTCCAAGTTTCTGATCGGTCTGCAAACCAGTAGGTTTAGATTTCAGATTACATTTTTTTTTGCTTAGGCTTAGGCTTAGGCTTAAGCTTAGGCTTAGGCTTATGCTTAGGCATAAGCGTAGGCTTAGGCTTAGGCTTAGGCTTAGGCTTTGAAACACGCTTTTGCCGCGCTTAGGCTTAGGCTTAGGAATACGCTTTAATCTACTGTTACGCCCCTAAAAGTAACGTTGGCCTCAAGTTAACTGAATGTAAAGTAATTGGTAAACCTTATATACTCAACATTGCAAGTTTATGGGGATAACATGTTATTGGACTCAAAAGCAGTGAAAAAAGGCTTGTAAACGAATTATTTGACGTAAAACACATGTTAATGGTCAAGTTACTAAAAGCATCGGGTATTGATGAGTAGACCAATCTATACGGATTACTCATAGCACTCATTGATATAAAGCAATTACTGTAGTGACCCGAAAAAGAGAGGGGCTGATATTTATTTGGCGTCTTCAAAGGTACATCACAGTTATTCGGTTACGGACTGTTATTTATTTTTAATCCGCCCTCCTCCACCCTCCGTTACTGATAATATCCGGTATTGCCAATATCCGTTGAATTAAACGTTTACTTGTCTTGTATCAAAAGCTTGAGCAACAATGCAAGGTTATCCTTAGGAATGCACTTTCAAAGCTTAAGTATGCTTTAAACTTTCCAACTCAACTAAATCCTGGAGTCATTTATTCACTACAATGTAGGATAATTGACATTTACGGACTCTAATTGCTGTTGAAGAACGCTATCCGCATACGGACTCTCATTACGGATACGGACTCCTATTGATTGGAACTCAAAATGCGCACCTCGTTTCATTCGGGTCGCTACAGTCTGTGGCCGCTGGTATGGCATTGTTTAACTAACTGATGATAGGTGATATACGCAATAAAGCATATGGGTCAGTCTTTTAACCCTGTGAAGCTCATACAAAAAGGTCTTATGCTTCAAACTGCACCACTATTGCATAACTTACTCGTTCGGACATTGATCGAAGGAAACTGGGCAAATCCGGAGACGTCAACGATGAAGCAACAGTTGAACGCGTTTTCGCTTTCAGCTTTGCTAAATTCGACTCTGCGATTTCTGACCGCTCATCTGCATCTTCGAGTTCGAGTTGGAGTTTTCGATATTTGGCTAAATTGATTGACGCTTGTTCTTCCTAAAATTTATGAACGAAAAATTTTCAATGTCGAACTGCATACTGCTTGAAAATGTCTTTATATGGCTAAAACGCTTCTGATGGTTTGAACACAGTCGTAGAATAAAGAGTAAATACAACGGAATGTTGGTGAAATTTAAGGAAATGGTTGACACGGACTGCAGTCAACGGAAAACAGTAACCTATACTTTTGGCACAAGTAACTTCAAGGGGCGTCCAGGTTTCTGGTGGGTTTATAAAAGAGTAAGCTTAGATTCTATATTACATTTTTTGCTTAGGCTTTGGCTTAGTCTTAGACTTAGGATTAGTATTAGGAATACGCTTAATCTACTGTTTACACCCTTTAAAGTAACACTGGCCCTACTTTTTATTTGCAATATTCCAATTTCCGACAATGTTAAGCAAAAAGTCTCTCATAGTATAAGGTCGCTTACACGACAATAATTTGAATTCAGAGATGTCGAAAGAGTGTTTCCTGGGTTACCAGCTGAAAGCTTCAAAAAACCCATTGACAAAAATTACAAGAGGACTAATATCTAAACGTCTAAACCCCTCTTGGCTACGCCCTTGTTTATATTATGACTTCGCCAAACCGTTGCTGAAAAGCAACAATTGGCTCGCTGGTAAACCCAACCATAATATTTTGTTATAAAATTGAAACTATGAAACAAAATAAACACAAACACCTACCGCATCTTCAATTTGTTTTTTATAACTGCGAATTTTCTGTTCAAGTTTTTCAATCAGCTCCGCCTGTCGTTCTTCGTTCTTCTTGTCTTCTTCAACCTAAAATTTGAACAAAAATTTCAACTTTTCATAAACTCGCTGAAATGCCCGTATAGCGGTCTAGGTACATCGTCAGCGAGTCGTTAGATCATTGCTAACTGTTTAGGCTATTTGTATACACACAAAATATTCACTACAATGTCAAACGTGTTATAGTTCGTTGGAATAAATATTGCGTAAAATAAATCTAATTTTAACCTTATTTGGAACTTTGCTACGTCAACAGCAAGTAGTTTGATGACCGCTTGCTTTTTAGAAAATTATCGTACACATTCTCTCTAAAAGCTTAAACTAACTTGATTAAAGCTTAAGCTAATCCACCAGTATTAAACTAACTTCCTAGATTAACTAAACCAACAGGTAGATTTACTCTTAAACTCATTTAAAATCTTACATAGTTTCAGTTTAAGCTAAACGTAATGAATTCTTAGATACGCATCTAAACTTGTTGCCTGAACTAAAAATAAGTTTACTTAAGCTCGTGTTAAACTTAAAAACATGTTAGTTTAAGTAAAACTTAAAGTTCTAGGTTAGTTAGCCCGTCCAGCTTTTAAGTTTTACTTAAACTAATATTCGAATTAAGCTAAGCTATAATTTAAGTTTAAGTTTTGACATAGTTGAATAAATATGATTATTTTTTAAATTTCTCTCTCAGTGCGGTAAATAATCGCGAAGTATCACAGCATTTCTAAAATTGTTCGGAATTTAGCTGCGACCAGAGACGGAAATGAGGCGACCTGCGAAGGCATCAATCACCCTTGTCTTCTCACGCGATAGACTGTTTCTAGCCGCTCCAAAGGGGCCCCTGCGGCACAACCGTGTTTTGTCTGCCCCACAAAAATAGCAGTTATATAACAATTAACAGCATTTCAGTGATTTCTATGCTCATTTTCAGACTTTATATAAAATTAATATATTTATATAACAATTAACAGCATTTCAGTGATTTCTATGCTCATTTTCAGACTTTATATAAAATTAATATATTTATATAACAATTAGCAAGCATTTCAGTGATTTCTATGCTCATTTTCAGACTTTATATAAAATTAATATATTTATATAACAATTAACAAACAGCATTTCAGTGATTTCTATGCTCATTTTCAGACTTTATATAAAATTAATATATTTATATAACAAGTAACAGCATTTCAGTGATTTCTATGCTCATTTTCAGACTTTATATAAAATTAATATATTTATATAACAATTAACAAGCATTTCAGTGATTTCTATGCTCATTTTCAGACTTTATATAAAATTAATATATTTATATAACAATTAACAAACAGCATTTCAGTGATTTCTATGCTCATTTTCAGACTTTATAAAAAAAGTAATATATTTATATAACAATCAACAGCATTTCAGTGATTTCTATGCTCATTTTCAGACTTTATATAAAATTAATATATAATTTCTCGCGATCTTAATCTTATTCTGTACCGTATTAATTGTAGCAAGAGACAAGCCTGAAAAATTCGAAGACTCATATTTCTGCCGAAAAACTTTAAAGCTTGCATTTAAGCTACAAATTTCAAAACCGAAACAATTTCATCTTGTGAATTTCACCGTATTTTTTGCCCCATGTGGACAGTCTGGCATATAGGGCGGTCAGTTCCGCTTCGTTCCACTGTTTTTGATGATGCTCCACAGGGCTTCTGGCTCGACTTTCATCATTAGCTACAAAACCAGCAAGTGTTTGCACCATTGCTTTAATGCCCAGCCATTTGCATATACATTAAATAAATATTTATTTAAAATTTTCCCACAGTAGTTTGAAATTTACACAATCGACAAATATCGGAGCGCTTGTTAAGCTTACTTGGAATTGCAATTCACGCAACACGCGTTCGTGTTGCCGAAGCTTGCGATCTGATTCTTGGCCTCTTCGCTGTTCCAGTTCGAGTTCACTCTCTAACTGTTTGACCTGAAATTGAATATTGTATAAGCAAAAAGTTTTCACAAACCAGGATCGCTAATTTTATACTTTCAATCCGCATAGGGCTGCATGGAACCCAACAATGGCTCAAGATATTAGTCACCTTTCTTCAGACAAGTTTCTCGTTCCATTGCTTAAAAGTTAATGGATTATAGGACATATTCGAAATCGAATTTGAAGTTTACTACAAGAATAAAGACCCATGTAAACATCACGGGCGGAACGTTTTTTCTGTGGGATTAGAAAAGAGTAAGCGTAAGCTTTAGACTAATTTTTTTCCTTGGCTTAGGTTTAGGCCTAGGCTTAGGCTTAGGAATATGCTCATTCTTACGATTAGGCTTAGACTTAGGCTTTGGCTTAGGGATATGCATACAATACTGTTCCGCCCCTGTTCTTTACATTGGCCAAAGCACAATAGATTTTTTGCTTTTTTGACATCTTAGCTACGATAGTGCATGCTGTGCAGAAATTCCGATACAAAAGCACTCACTCTATCTTCCAACTTGGCGATAACCTTTTTACCAGAATCTAGGGCTGCACGTTCGGCTTCTTCCAGTCGACATTGAAGGTCCTAAAACGATTAACAGGCGAACTTTAACTGTTTAAAGACTGCCATAGGAGATTATTACCGATATATCGTAGAAAATTAAAGTGAAAAGCCACAAGCTCAGTATCGTAGTTATCTCTTTAAAGGATGCTAATTTTGACGACAGGCATACAAGGATTTTAGCTGACTTTTTTTACACGGGTTTGGAAGTTTACGAGGAAAGCCGGAACAAAGTAGAAGAGACTCATTATATCCGCTGTGTCCCGACTGAATACGAGCCAATATACGTATATATTAAACACCGTTTTTAGAATGAGATTTGAAGTAAAAGAAATTAAAGCACACTTAAATAATTGGGTCCATGTTACTTTAAAACGGTCCATGTTACTTTAAAACGGTCCATGTTACTTTAAAACGGTCCGTGTTACTTTAAAACGGTCCATGTTACTTTAAAACGGTCCATGTTACTTTAAAACGGTCCATGTTACTTTAACGGGCGTCATGGTTTCTGGTGGGTCTATAAAAGAATAGGTTTAGATTCTAGATTACATTTCTTTGCTTTGGCTTAGGTTTAGGCTTAGGTTTAGGCTAAGGAACTCATTTGTGCAACGCTTAGGTTTAGGCTAAGGTTTAGGAATACACTTGTTCTATTGTTACGCCCCTAAAAGTAACATTGACCAATAATTGTATGCCTATTTACCTGTATGGCAACTACTTATTATTGGTGGTTTACACTTAAAAATAATACCACAAGCCATTTTTCGATATTTCAAGAGCTTTTATACTTTCAACGTCATTTCCATATCTTTTCGCATTCGTTCAACATGCAACGAATGTTCTTGTTCCGCTCGCAGTTCTTCGCCAAGTCGGGCTGCGTCGGTCATTGCACGTTTCTTGGCTTCGTCAGCGTTTTTGAACTCACGTAATGCGTCTTCAAGGTCACCCTGAAAAGATAATAACGCAATAGTCTTTAAATCTCGTTAAGAAAATTTGTATATTAAAACTGGCATGCCGCACGTACCTATTTTGGGCAACTTTCCAGCATTACTTTACTCACAATATTTTGTTAGAACAGAAAACTGATTGTTCTGTGAAAAGAAAATTTGCATACAGATTGCTGTTTATTCGCGAACGTTTGCACATTGCGCAAACTCGGCTGACTAGTATTATTTAATATTGAAATGAAATTCCGTTTTCAAAGTGAACAACACAGGAAGGATTTCGCTGTTTAAACGTCTTGCAATTCGTGAACTAAAAATCATTTTGTGACATTTAATATCCTAGGCAGGTACATCGCAATATACTTCATTTTCATGAAAAAACTAAAATGTTCGTCTTGTAAACTGTACTCCAGGCCCCTAAATCGTGCAAATAAATCCTAGCTCCGCCGCTATTATTTTCTACTAGGGCCCGTATTCTCAACTGTGTGTAGCACCTATCACTAGCTGGTGATAGGTCGTGTAATTTTCGAAGCAGTGTTTGCTAAAACTCAAAATTATGCAAATTTATAGGATATTATTTGTTCGAATGCTGTACAAATTTTGAGTTCAACAACTGCAACAATAGTTACTGAGTTTGAAAACCTACTACTAACTGATAGTAGTTGGTATATATAAATTTGAGAATATGAGCCAAGAAGTTAACTATGGATGCTAGTCAGCAACGAAAGACTAAATTCCAACTTATTTTAAAATTTGCTTGTTCAGAGCGTTTAAGAGGATTTTCTATTTGTTTAGTTAATTTTAAACACTCCAAATTGTGTTTTTAAACTAGTAAAGCTAGTTTTAATACTTGAATTAAATTCAGTTCAGCTTCAAGCTTCTTCTTTGTTCCCGTTACTGCCGACAGATTCGTTTGTGTTTCATTGAATCGTCCGCTCAATTCTTCCAGATCGAATTCAACTGATCGTTTCACTTTTTCCATCTGTAAAACGCAGGCAGAATGCAGACGACGTCATTGTTATTGCAAAGTTTACTTTCAACTTTATTCTTATGTTGGAACACAATTTCAAAATAGCACCGCTGCGAAAGCGAAATTAATATTTCGATTAATTGCACGTTAAAGTTTTACTAATAGTGCAGACTTAAAATAACAGAATAACCTTCGCTGCTGCTAGAAGTTAGGGCCAATGTAAACAACAGAGGCGGAACAGTATTATATGCATATTCCTAAGCCTGAGCCTAAGCCTAACGGTAAGAATGAGTTTATTCCTAAGCCTAAAGCCTAAGCCTAAGCCTAAGCTAAGCAAAAAAATTTGTGTAAAGCTTAAGCTTACTCTGTACTAGTTCCACAGAAAAACGTTCCACCCCTGATCTTTACATGGGCCGAAGTCAGGGTATTTTCAATGGCGTATATTTTCAGGCGTATTGAATTAGTACTGATTTGGTAATATGTGCAACTTTTTTGCGATTTTAGACGAAGGTGCACTTTATCAGCAAAAATTCCCATACTTTTCATACATGAACATCCCTTATCAAAATTTTCCTTGACAAGAAAGCGGACCGTCTAGAACTGTGTTTCGAAACAGTACTAAGTCAAAGAGCAGACTACATTGCAAAAAGACTTTGACTCACTCCGAAATAGGCTCCGACCTGTGTACTTCGACTCTGCCAGAGTCAAATTCGACTAACTGAATCGCACGTTTGAGGCTGTCGGAGTTGAATTTGACTCAGTTTGTGTAGTCACGCAGAGCCTATTTCGGACAGAGTCAATTTGACTTACCATTTTTAGCAATGTATAAATTCTATCACTTTTTATACAAAAAAGCACTCACTTGTTCCAGCGCAACAACAAGATCTTCTTTTTCTTGCTGTAACGAAGTGCATTTCTTTTCCATATTTGAAATGTTTTCAGTCAATTCATCTCGTGCACGTTGTTCTTCGCCAAGTTGTACTTGGATTTCCTGAAAAAAATCCAACGAAATGTAAATACATAACACATAATGAAGTAGAAATCGGCCAGAATTAACGCTGTTAAGCAATGGCGGATCCATGGGGGCCACCCCGGCCGTGCCCCCCCCCCCCCCAACAGCATCTCGACAAAAATTATATAGCAATTTTGTGACAATAGTTCGTGGTTTGTGTATGGGTCAAAAGTAACTTTATTACCTGTGAAATTTTGCCCCCCCCCCATTTTGAGATCCTGGATCCGCCACTGCTGTTAAGTACAAGTTACATCTAAGCTTAAAACGAAATATGCTTGCATTGATAACCCAAATTGCTAGTATTATAAAACTGTCAATTAATTCCGCAGATACAAGCTTGAGATTGCAATTTACCAATAAAACATATTTGCTTCAAGTTAAGCTGATAAATCGTTGAATTACAAATCATCACTAGCGTAGTCAGAATAAAATATTTCGCGAAGGTATAACTTAACTTAAAAGAAAATTTTTTGCCCTTCTCGCATGCAAAAAGTTTTTTTTCTGAAAACAATTAAATGTGCTTTTTCCTTGTCTATTGAATTTTCCGAGCAGGCCATACAAACTGAGACAAATTCGACTCCGCCAGAGTTAAATTCAACTCACCCGAGTCGCTCAGTGGATCAAATTTGACTCTGGCGGAGTCGAATTTGATCCACTGAGCGACTCGGGTGAGGGAGTCGAATTTTGCTCAGTTTGTGTAGTCCCGTAGAGCCGACTTCTGAGAGAGTCAATTTGACTCACCATTTTTTGGTAGTGTACCTTTCTATAAACTCCTGCAAGACATATGATCTTTAGTCTTACTGGTGCATTATTCCCTTTAAGGAGACACAGACACCAAAACCAAAAACGTACCTTAATTTGTTCGAGCAACTTCTTGATATGTTGTTGCGATTCAGCGTTCGCCCGATTCGCGTGATCCAGGGCGAGTTCCAGTTGGCGAACGTCTTCTTCCATTTTCTTTTTAATCCGCAACGCGTCTTGTCGGCCACGTGCTTCGGCCTCCAAACTGGCTTGCAAGCTTTCGAGTGCTCGTTGATGATTTCGCCTATTGAAACAGCGGTCAAAATTTTGAGGGGCGTAACTGTATATTAAGTTGCATCATAAACCTAAGCCTAATAACGCTCAGCGTAAAAAAATATGTGCAAACCAAAACCTAAACGTAACCGAAAAATAGTCTAAAGTTTAACTCTACTCTATTGTACTGCCGCTCGAATATGGGACGACCGAAAATTATCATGGGCCGAAACTTGAAATAGCCAAAACTGTATAGCGGCATTTCAATGCTTATATATCAACCTAACTCCATAGTCAGCTGTGACCTTATTTTGAAATGTTAATTTTTTAAAAAAACGAACCGCAACCAGTTTGTGAAATTGCGGCGCCTTTTACTTGGTATTTTCAAATTCTTCTTCTTTTTCTTGAATTCGCCGGTCTGCTTCTTCGCGTACGGCGGTGACTTCTTTTTGCGCTCGAATCACTTTGGTTTCTTCGGCTTCCAGTGCTTTTTCGGATTCTTCAATTGCAGCCTATTCAAAAAACGCAACCAAAATTTAAATAAAGTAGTTTGACGCAAAAACTACGGTATATTTGTTGTGCGGCGTTGTTATGGCCAACGAATAATTACTATTTATTTAAGTCAATTTGTTACAATCAAACTCAAAAGCTGAAAGCGATACATCCAAGCCACCAAGACCTAGCCGCCTACACACCCTCGTTAGTGTTCATTTTTCTCCGCTAATAACTTATGCCAAAACCGGCATATGCAAATTTATTCTGTAGCTTCTACCTGTTTCTAGAATAGTGCTTTTTCCTATGTCTACAATTGTCTTTAAAATCTATGTAAACGAGTCTGTGTTATATTATTACCGACCTGCTAAAATGGAAGTCGGAAAGACTAGAAGAGTTACACACAAAAAGTATTTCTGAATTTATTTAGAAAAGTATTTTTTGTGGCAAATCTGAAAACTTTTTCTGATATTTAAGACTATTTTTTTAAAAATAACTGGAAAGGGTATATTTTCAGACTTTATTTCAAAACATTTTTGAATACTTTTCTGTTATAACAGAAATACTTTTCAAGTGCACCTTGCTAATTATATTTTTAAATGTAACAAATTTTTTCTTCGATATCGGAAATATTATTTTCAGTGTAGGATTACGTTTACGTTTAGGATTTAGATTCAAGTTTTACGTTTAGACTTATTATTATTATTAGTGGGTAAGCTTTTATTATCGATATGAGCAAGTACTCTTATGAAACGAATCGAGTTCAAACGACTTTATAACTGCAATTTCTGCAGCTAACAGTGATCATTAGATGATTATAAAAATAGTCGTGGGTGCCGTGGAAAATGAATTAAGCATAAAGTCATGTAAGCACCTGCATTTCTTCTTTTTCTAACTCTAATCGGCGTATATTCTTAATCGCTTCCCCGCTCGCTTTTTGAGATTCAGTCAACTGAAGACTAAGATCTTTGCATTCATCTAAAAGTTATCATGAACAGGTTTGTTTAAAGTTGTAATGTGTGGCAACATATTGTTTGATTCATCTGAGATCCACATTTCAAGCATAAATTCAAATAAGAAATTTAAAATTGAAATTTTCTGCCTGAAAAAGCTTGCGAGTTCAATTATTACTTATATTTTATACTTTTTAAGATTGAAATTTTTCAAAAATTCAAATTTAGATGCCGATTAAAATGCGCAACGTAAAAGTTTATTGTTGCTGAAACTGGTGCAGTTGGTTTCAGAAATTAGCGAATTTGTGTGCTCAAGCGCTTACCACCAAGGATTCTATTTTCACGATGTAAACCTTCGAGTTGTTCATTGGTTTGTTCGAGATCAGCTTTCGTTTTGAACAGTTGTGTGCTGATGTTTCGATTTTCCTTAAATTAAACCCAAATGCTCGTTTGTAACCACAGACCTTAAGTTAGACTTCACATTGTATTGACGTGGTTTGCAAAAGCACAAAGTTGTGTCTAAATGCGCAATAATGAACATTTTTACACAAATTTTATAAAATCAACCACCGGAGTTTGGATGTAGTAATGCTTTACGAACTGAAAATAATATAGTATATAACATTTTTAGGCAACTGTAAATATCAAGGGCGGAACGGTTTTTCTGCGGGACTGCAATTGAATAAGCTTACACTTTAGACTAATTTTTTTGCTTGTGCTTAGGCTTAGGCTTAGATATAATCTCATTCTAGCGCTTATGCTTAGGCTTAGACTTAGCAATATGCTTATACTACTGTTACGGCCGCCGTTCTATACATTGGCTCATTTCTGTCAGCATTCGCTCAAGTTTGAATACGACTTATTTGTTAATAAACAGACATCACCTTTTGAGATGCATCCAGTTCATTTTCAACGTCAGCCGATCGACGCTTCCATTCTTCGACTGTGTCTTCGAGTGTTTTCTGTTTCTTTTCAAGCATGCTCACAATTGCGTAAGACTTAAATAAATAACAAAAAGTGTAACAACTAGCAGAAATCTATGTCTCTAAGCAACAGGGAGTGTGCAACCGGATGTGAAAAATACCGGAACCGCAGCCGGAGGTCAACAAATTTTGCCGGAGTCGGAGGTTAAGCCGGAGGTTGTGCGAAATTTGATAGTTAAAATGATGTTTAATTTGTTAAAGTTATCAAATATCTGTAATAAGCTGTCAAATCGTTCTATTTTTACGCTTATGTTTTACGAATTCTCGGCAATTTGTTTGTCAAAATGGTGACAAAAGTTAAAACGAAACGTGCCCCAAACACATAAATGTTGTAAAACTTTGCAAAATTTTTCCACCGAAATTGCCGAAACTTCCGATAAAACTTCTTCCGGAGCCGGAGGACGACTTTTTGTCGTAGCCGGAGGCAGACCTCCGGTTGTACCCTGCTAAACAACTATACTCGTCTTGCAAATGAACCGTGCGATGAAAATACATTGCTAATGTGGCAAATGTTACTTTAAGGGGCGTAACAGAATATTAAACGTATGCCTAAGCCTACGCCTAAGCGTCGCCAAAATATGTTCCTAAGCCTAAGCCTAAGCCTAAGCGTAAGCCTAAGCCAAAAAACGTAATCTAGAATTTAAACCTACTCATTAATAGACCCACCAGAAACCTTGGACGCCCCATAAAGTAACATGGGTCGCTAATCGCGCAACCTTGACCAGTTTGACATTAATAAACGCGAGTTTGAACTGTAGTCAGGGCGTCAACTTTTTAAGGCTGCCCTATAATTTGTCTTCCAAATGTCTTTTCTACGAAACCTGCTAAAAGTGTAAATATAATAACCCAAAAACACCTTAGCGAAATTTACTTTTTTAAAGCACGAAATGACACCTTACCTTATGCAGTTGATTTTGAACTTCTTCAGCGTCTTGCATCAAACGTGCGCGTTGTTTTTCTAAGCTGTTGACACGGCCATTCGAACCACTCAACGCTTCTTGAACATCTTCAATGCGCGATTGCATACGTCGCCTGAAAGTAAATCGACAAGTTTGTAGAATAAAACGGCAAAATTGCAGTTAAGCCTAAGCCTAAGCCTAATCCTAAGCCTAAGCCTAAGCCTAAGCCTAAGCCTAAGCCTAAGCCTAAGCCTAAGCCTAAGCCTAAGCCTAAGCAACTCTGTAACCGTATTGTTGTGATGTGTCCAAGATTACTTTATAACAGATTGCGATAGATCCTGTAACTTTCGAATTAAACGAATGTGCGCTTTAAAATTTGACATAATTTTGGCGTTTGTTTTGACTTGCTATTTCGCCATGATTAGATCTGTACCTGGAGCAAGTCTATTGTTTTAACGTCATATATACTAAGCTGGTACTAGGTGCTGAACTCATTTTAGAATACCATCCTGACATCGAAATTTACAAACGCATCCACGCTATAAGCATTACACTTGCGATGCTTGGATAATAAATGCTACACACAGATTAGATTACGAAATAAGCTTAGAACTAATCATCATATTATTTGACAGTTTATCGCGGTGTCGAGTCTGTGAACCACACAAAAGTGATTTCGTTCGTGGATAAAGTTCAATGTTCATTGTATGTTGTTACGTATTTGAAATTTTCCTGCAACCTTAATGCAGCGACCCGAATAAGATGAAGGAAATTAATAGAGTTTGCATGAATTACACGTTTGTCTTTTTACTACCGAAACCGTTTGACAAATACCTTTGATCTTCCATTTCTTCTTGCATTTTAGCTGCCTGATGATCAAGTTTCGCTTGAAGTTGTTGAATTTCAGAGTTTGCACGTGACAATTGTCGCAAAATGTCTTCTTTCGCTTCGATTTCGTCCAACACTGTTGATTTGATGTTTTCGAGTTCACCTTGGGTCGCTCGTAAGTCTTCGACTGCTTTTTGCCGTTCCTGAAATAAAAAAATCGCCAACCTCATTGAAACATGCAAGCGGAAGGAGCGTGGCAGAAGACAATGGATAAGTTGCAGTGAGTTCACTGGCAGATGCAAGGCCGCTTACCGAGGCTTCAGCATATCAACGAGGATTAAAACCAAAATTTGGTGTCAACATTTAAGCCCTTCTCACATTGAGTTGCCTATAGGCAACTCAGCGCAGTGTATATACGTTAAATAATATATATCGCACCGTGTTGAACAATTGCAACACGTACACATAGTACTAAATCGCCACAAGACGTGAGAGCCCCCTCGGGCTCGAGCGTCAAGCTCCTATAGCTGAGTGGTGATGGTATACGCGTCCCACTCCAGTCACTGGAATTCGAATCCAAGCATAAAAGTAGGTCTCAGGGAAAATAGAAAATATTCATGTGAGAAAGGGTTAATAGTCGTAAATTACCGTTAGGTTTCCTGTTCGTTTCGCTGCGAGTCTATTTTTCACTATTATATATGGCGCCGTTCTACCGCTAGAAATTTCTACATCTGCCACTGAGTGCGCTTTGTTAACGACACCAATGATTGGTCGCCTAACCAGATATGGTCTCTCAGTAACAAAATTGCTTTACACTTTGAAAATATTGCAGAAACGAACGTTTTTGTTTTAAATAATCGTATAGTGAACTTTTCGTTTTGTACTCGACAACCAAACAATTTTTTCACAATTGCGTCAAAAGAATTGCAAAATTTGTCAACAAAACATACTGCCTACACTGCAAAAAATGATGAGTCAAATTGACTCGCTCCGAAATAGGCTTTTCCTGACTACACAAACTGAGTCAAAATTCGACTCCGCCAGAGTCAAATTCGATATTCAGTGAATCGTATTTTACTCTGGCGGAATCGAATTTGACTCAGTTTGTGTAGTCAGGAAAAGCCTGTTTCGGAGAGAGTCAATTTGACTCACCATTTTTTGCCGTGTAATTTCAAATGAATTCATTAATTCAAGAGTGTTTTAGTTTTTTTGAGTAATTTTTGCTGTGAAATTTTGAAATATGCAAATCAATATCAGATACCCTGGTTTCATCGTCAACACTGTTTCGAAGGTCTTCAACTTGTCGCGACAGTTGACTTTTCTCTTTGTTTAAGTCAATGTTCAATGACTCCACTTCTTCAAGTCGATGCACTGAAATTGGACGACAGCGTTCAAGATTCAACCGGTGTTGATGTTAATGATGCCATATGCTGAGGGCGCAACAGGAATTCCAGTTCCGTTAGACAAATAAGTTATCATTTAGGCTTTTTGTTTCCCTTCCAATATTTACTATTACGTGTTTCAAATGAATATTTAAAGATTTGATTTCTTCCAATCGTAGACTGAAATATTTTGACAGACTGCGCTGGTTATTATTGATACTAGTAAACGTAGTTGCACACATGTGCAACTTGGTGCCTTAAAGTTTTCATTCTGTATACGTATAGATAACTGTG
The DNA here is from genome assembly GCA_030248215.1 of Enoplolaimus lenunculus. Taxonomy (NCBI): domain Eukaryota; kingdom Metazoa; phylum Nematoda; class Enoplea; order Enoplida; family Thoracostomopsidae; genus Enoplolaimus; species Enoplolaimus lenunculus. Next base: position 23,229 of record JASANG010001289.1, read on the forward strand.
TTAATACTAATTATTTATGCATTTATGAACATTTGTTCAATGCTGGAACGGTGCCCAAAATACGTAGGTGAGTCGTTCCGGCTTTAAAATATAGATTCTAATAATAGGCTTGATTGGTTTAAGTTTCTTAAAATACAATTCAAAATGTTCTAAGTAAAATTTAAGTTCAAACATTTAAACGAAAGTGCCTATTAAAGTAGATCTTTAGTTAGGTACAAAATTACAAAAATATTTTTCGCGTTTGAAAATTGATTTATGGGATATACGCAAATAAATCACCGCTTGAATATGAACAAAGTTAGCAAAATTTTATACAAAAAAGTCTGTCATGCAACAGAAAGTTGCACCGCATTTCTACACAACCAGTAAGCCGCATTCACACGTACAAATTTTTGCAAGAACTCGCAGCTGCAACTTGCACGAAATGCTTGCAACTGCAAGTATTTTCAAAACAACATTAATATTCACCAATCAAACTGCAGGTGCAAGCAATTCAAGCCACTTGCAACTGCGTTCACAGGTGCGAATTAAATTTAATAGCACGAATTCCTGTGAATAATTTGCAGCTGCAAAAACTTCAAAGCTGCTTTGTGACCAAAGTCGCACATGCAAGTTGCACGAGGAAGTTTTTTCTGCAAAAAAATGCACGTGTGAATAGGGCTTTAGTATTGAAACAGTTCCTAATCTTACACAATTCAGAATTTTGATGTGAAAGTTTTTGCTTCAAACCAGACAAATCTGCATTAATGCGAGATTCTTCAGTGATTTTGACTTCTTGTTCGCTCAACGTCAGTTCAAGAGTTTTCTTTTGCTTTTCAATTGCGTTCTGTAAACATCGAGATAAAATGTTGCGATATGTTCAATTTGTGAAGTTTAATATTAACAGCCTATACTGCAAAAAATGTTGAGTCAAATTGACTTTCTTCGAAATAGGCTCTACGGGACTACTTAATACACAAACTGAGTCACATTCGATTCCGCCAGAGTCAAACGTGCGACTCTGTGGGTCAAATTTGACTCTGGTGGAGTCGAATTTGACTCAGTTTGTATAGTCCCGTAGAGCCTATTTCTGGGAGCGTCAATTTGACTCACCATTTTTGGACTGTAGACGATTCCTTCTCGATATCAAATTGATGGCGGTCAAATGGTCACTAATCAATCACAGGAAATTATTTAAAAAAATAATAACCAGATCACAAGCATCACTTATTAAACTTTGAAAACTTATAACACTTAAGCAATTACAATGCGGTACTCCTATAAGCACCTATTACAGCAAGTACGACCTCTCTGAAAGTTCAAGACAATCATGCTTTGTATTTGCGCCCGGTTTGATAAAAATAGTCGGTAGGTAAATGTCTTACAAAACAAGATTATTAAGTTTAATAAGCCTGGTCAGAATTTGATTTGGAAAAATACATTAATTCAACGAAGGTGTTATCATAAAATTGTCTAAAATAAAACCTAATCGTCAAGCGAAACATTGCTGCGGTCGCTGAAAATATTCCGTACCAGAAAACATAAATATAGAATTTTGTCTTTTGTATTTCTAAATCATACTGATTTAAAATATTTGCTAAAAATTTACTTTCGCTCTGCTCAAACTTTCAATTGTATCAAATGCTTGCATTAATTCGCTTTTAACTTGAACTTGTTCGGTTTCCATTCTGTGAAAATAAAATCAAACCACGCGTTATTGCGAATCGTAATCAAAAAGCCAGCAATACAGCAATAATCATAGAACTTGTGGCCAATTTTTTCTTTAAGGGGCGTAACAGTAGATTAAGCGTATTCCTAAGCCGAAGACTAAGCCTAAGCGTTGCAGAAACGTATTCCTAATCCTGAGCCTAATCCTAAGCCTAAGCAAAAAAATGTAATATAGAATCTACTCCTACACTTTAATAGACCCACCCGAATCCTTGACGCCCCTTAAAGTAACATGGGCCAAACTTGTAATCATGGACACAGTCCAAATATTGTTTTGGAGCGTGCAGTTTCGCGTCGAGCGAAGAAAATTATAAAATACCCAGTTGTTTTATTGTGAACAATTTATTAAATATTTATTGTAAGTAAAAATTGCATAAGGAAACCAAGAGACGCAGACAAGCCACTTTGCATACAAACAGCACCAATTTTTGCAACTTTTGAAACGGTGATTTTGTCAAATTCGCCGTTTGTAAATTTTCGATAAAAGGTTACGTCTTGTCACCTGGTACAGTCTGTAATTTTAAACCTTAGCTGTAAACTAAACGGGTAATCGATGTTTTTGTAAAATAATTCTAACAATAAACGAAATTTTGAACCAAAGACCCGATATTACCAACAGTTTTGTCACTCCTGTCACAAAACTGAATTGCAATTTTAGATTATGAAGCTGTGTTAGGGTTGCTTCATAGCGCTCTATGCTGCTGGACATCTCGCAGCGACGACCGATGCCGTCCGCCGCTGCAGCCGCGCGTCACAAATAAAGTAAATTTTAGATATGCCGAACGGCGTTGTCCAGCATCGTGCAGGCGCCAGTGTCGTATCACAGTTTTAAGCGCACTAGCAATTTGGGCTAATAAATAAATTTTGCTGGGTTTTAAGGTTTTGTGTTTAGCGAAAACAAAACTTACACAAAGACTTATACCATAAAAATAAATTTGATAAATAAAAGCAAAACAGTACAAATTGCAATCAAAATCAAGCGCTTAATAGTTTTAGTATCCTGAAAAGCACCGATTGCGGTGTGAATTGCAGTAAAATAAAATTCAGGTCTTTGTCGTATATTAAACCAAGAGTAGATAATCACTATTTAAGAAAAATGTGCAACTTGGCACATTCTGTGTAGAAAAAATGTACCCGGGACGCGTTGCGTTTTTGTCCTACCAGCCCCCTCTTTATTTAGTGGGAGTACCACCGGTGCGAACCACGGCACTTTATGTATGCGAAGGCAATCATGGTCGTCGTATAGTTTAATTTAGGGGTACTCATGTGACAGCGACCGCCCCCTAAACAAAGAGGGGGGTCGGCCGAAAACGCAAACCCGGCGATACATTTTGTACCACGCGGAACCCCAAGAGTTGCACACTCTTGCCATTATCCACTCTTGATTAAACCAAGAGTGGATGATGTCCATTTGCAGAAGAGTGTGCAACTGATGCGGTAGTGGATGGCACAAAGTGTACCAGCACGCGTTGCATTTTTGCTCGACCCCCCCCCCTGATTTGGGGGGTAGTCACCACTTAATTTACATTGTAAACATAAGAGTTAAAATATAATCGGAGCGACTTTAACTAAAATTCAAAATATTGGTTCAACGTCCCCCCCCAAATAAAGGGGAAAGGTCAAAAATACAACGTGCGCTGGGTACATTGTTTTGTGTACAGAATGTATCCAGTTGCACACTCTTGTGAAAATCATCCACTCTTGATTAAACTAACCGCATTTTTTGTTTTTGCAAATTCTCCATTTGTTCGCCCATTTCCGAAACGACGGTGTTGTGTTTCTTTCGGATCTGATCCATTTCGAGTTCGCTTTGCATTTCCTTCTCTTCGATTTGACGACGAAGTCGAGCCAACTCTCGTTCTCTTTGTTTGTTCAGTTCCATCTAAATTAGAATTGAAAAAATTAAATAAATTATCATTTTCAGCGATCTTGCCTCAGCGACGTCGTGTTTTTAGATGGTTGTTTGCACGGTTGCTCATTTGCATACAAACGTACAACCGTCCAATAGCATTGCACGCATAAAGGTATGTCATTCAAAACTGCTAAGTAAATTCGAGTGTTAATTTGTAGGTGCAAACAGATAAGATCCTATTAGTAGGGCAGCCATATTCCTATACACGGGAGGCGTTTAATTGTTTATTCTAAAATTGCACATCTTGGGCTAAAAGGTTAGACACAGTTGCTCGCTTGAAAAATTCTATCGACGCGACCTTACATTTCTGTTTTATACGGGCTGTATTTTGGTTTTATTATTTTTGCACGTTCTGTCACTTGGTCAATATAATAAAAATAAGTAAATAAATATTATCAATAACTACAATAATAATACTAATAATAATAACAATAATAATAATAATAATAATTGTAATAATATTCTTTTTCAAACATGGGAAGCAAAATAATAATAATATATAATAATAATATATAATAATAATAATTAATAATAATAGTAATAATAAGAATTTGCCAGTCTAAGCCTAAAGCGCGCTACTCTTTAATATTGCGTTAATATATAATGTATCATGTTGCGCAGCTTACACCAGTTGGTAGTTACCACCCCGTCTTTTTAAATCAAATATGTGCTTTAAACTCAAAACATTAATTTTTAGCACCGCTTTTGATTGCCCTTTTGGCGAAGTGGCGAGAGATTTCGTTCGTACCAGAGCGACTAATACACCGACTGGAAGTTTGAAATGTCGTATTTCAGGCGGAATTTAACGCAAGAAATTTAGCATACTTCAAAGCTAAAGTAGCAATTTCAAATAGAATTGTGCGTAAACGACACACCTGAGCGAACGTTGCACCACCAGCTTCTTCAAGTTTAATATGAAGATCGTCGAACTGTTGTTGAAGCTCAGTTTTCGCTCTTTCGGCCTACAAAACGTTAATGGTAAATGCGGCCCATGTATAGAACAGGGCCGGAACAGTAGTATAAGCATGTTCCTAAGCCTAAGCCTATGCCTAAGCCTAAGCCTAAGCAAATAGTTTAGTCTAAAGCTTAAAAACTGACTGTTACAACCCCTTAGGAAAACGATCCGTCCCTGTTCTTTACACGGGCCGCAATTGCTGTACGTTATCGTGTGGTACTGGACGGTGCTGCAAGGTAAAAAATGGTATTTTACAAACGGTAAATGGATAGGCTTTGCTAAACGACAATTCACGCACGTTGCCTAAAATGCAGTGCCGGATGAGACCAAATTGCAACAGGTGGCATTAACATTGTCAAATAGTATGGTTCCACTAGTAATAGAAAACACGCATCACAAGCGAAAAAGTGCAACATATACCAGCGCAACGCACATATCATCTGCATTACAAATTTAACTAGTTAGCCTATTGCAGTTGAATTTCATCGAAACTAAATGGTATTTATTAAGAAAATGTTCAGTTCTTTTCAATCTTCACTGTTGTATGCCAACAAAAGTTTTGGCCCATGTATAGAACAGGGCCGGATCGTTTTCCAGAGAGGCTGTGATAGAGTCAGTTTAAGCTTTGACTAATTTTTTTGCTTAGGCTTAGGCTAAGCTTATATGCATATCCTACGGTTCCGGTCCTGTTCTATACATGGCCAAATTTTTTTAAGAAATCAAAAAAACTGTACCCTTGATCGGCCTTGTCTTTCGTATTCCATTTTTTCAGCATATTCTTTTGACTTTTCCTAGAGTTTAAACAATACAATAAAACATAGTTAAATTTAAAAATAAGTGGTCCTCCTGTTCAATTTTGTTCCAGCAACGAAACGCAAGTAATTGCTGGAACCTGAAGGCAAAATTGCTGCTACAAAGCATAGCCTAAAACGTAAATCAGCTCTCTTCTGTTTGAAATATTTATTTTTTCGGTGACGCAGGAATTGCTTCCGTAACCTAACGTGCATTTTGGCAAATATCAGCTTTAAAAGTTGTTTGCAAAAAGCGAAAATACAATATATCGAAATTATAAATCACGCCCAAAACAAACAGCTTTTCGAATCAAAGACCGGTACGTGGAAACGATTTCACGCATTTTAACAAACTGCCAATCGAATCAAAGACCGGTACGTGGAAACGATTTCACGCATTTTAACAAACTGCCAATCGAATCAAAGACCGGTACGTGGAAACGATTTCACGCATTTTAACAAACAGCCAATCGAATCAAAGACCGGTACGTGGAAACGATTTCACGCATTTTAACAAACTGCCAATCGAATCAAAGACCGGTACGTGGAAACGATTTCACGCGTTTTAACAAACTGCCAATCGAATCAAAGACCGGTAGGTGGAAACGATTTCACGCATTTTAACAAACAGCCAATCGAATCAAAGACCGGTGCGGTGGAAACGATTTCACGCATTTTAACAAACAGCCAATCGAATCAAAGACCGGTGCGGTGGAAACGATTTCACACATTTTAACAAACAGCCAATCGAATCAAAGACCGGTGCGGTGGAAGCGATTTCACACATTTTAACAAACAGCCAATCGAATCAAAGACCGGTACGGTGGAACCGATTTCTAAGAGGCATTGCACACAGGCGCAGTACCTACGTGGGTACGATTTCACGCCCGTTTCCCTTCTCTTGGCAGGTGTCGACTGATAACCGCGAAGTTTCTGCGGCCTGTAAAACATTCTATTATACAAACTCCCATGCTACAAATTTAGAGTATAATACCGCTTGCAAATCGAAACATTATTTGTGCACCACAGTTTTCTTGTACAACGATAGCAATTACCTTACCGCTTGTAACTCAAGTCAAAGTTACGGCCAATGTAAATAACAGGGGCGGAACAGTAATATATGTAAGCCTGTGCCTATGCCTAAGCCTTCGACTAAGCGTAAGAATGAGCATATTCCTAAGCCTAAACCTATGCCAAGCAAAAAAATTTAATGTAAAGCTTAAGCTTAGTGTTTTCTAGTCCCACTGAAAAACGTTCCGCCCCTGATGTTTACTTGAGCCAAAGTTACGAACCAACAGCCAAAGACCATTTAACAGTTGTGATAACTTGATTAACAAATTATATGCTTACCTGTTCAATTGCCATTTCTTTTTGCATACTGCTGGTGTAGTTTGCATTATTTTCCATGCGGTCTCGCATCGTATTCAGTTCTTCGTCTTTTCTGAAACATTTCATTGAAAATTTGAATCGAATTATGTTTTTCTTTCTCGCCTAAGATAAAAAAGTTTCCAGAATCAAACCCTTGTTCACTTTTGATATCTAACCTATTAATATGCGACTCTAAATCACGGCGTGTTTTGTTCAATTCTTCGATTGTATCGGCTGATGCTTTCAAATCTTGTTCGAGTTTTCGTCGAATTTTTTCAGCTTCTTCGCGCAGCTTTTTCTCACGGTCCACCGATCGTTCAGACTGAAACAGTGCAACGAACGACACTTAATTTGCCAAGCGCGTGTGAATTTTATTGAAAATTTGCCATAAGATGCTTGAAAATTGTACATCATGACCAGTGTCGTATACCACCAGTGTACAGATAAGTTATATTTTACAACTTTCGAAACTTGAAGACAGAAATAAAATACTTTCAAGATGTTTAAAAAACCTTCTACAGATTTTAGAGGTCAAAAAAGTTCTGCTCGTGGCTATTTTATTTCAAACTAATATTCTGGCTACGCCCCAACTCAATACATCGTTGGTTTTAAAAAACTTAAACCAGCCAACGGACATTTTTGGCATTTGCTTGGACTTATACTTAAGTGAAGGCTGTGTGGATGGCGTTAGTCAGAATTAGACTAAATGGTACTAACGATATGGCCAATGTAAAGAACCGGGGCGGAACAGTATTATAAGTATATTCCTAAGCCTAGCCTAAGCATAAGAATGAGCATATTCTTAAGCCTAAGTCTAAGCCTAAGCCAAGCAAAAAATAGTCTAAAACTTTAGCTTACTCTATTCTAGTCCCACACCGAAAAACGTTCCGCCCCTGATCTTTAAATGGGCCGTAAAGGTATTGTACCGGATCCACATACATGTGACACCTTTGTTTCGACCAATCAATTTGAAACAACAATGAAACCATGTTTACAAGACGTAAACACGGACAGGTGGGGTGATATAATTCCCAAAATTTCTGGGAAGGGTCAAAATGGCATGTTTACAATGTGTAGAATAACCTGCAGTAATAAAACAATTTTCTCGCCTGCTAAGTTCGCTCACAAAAAACTTTTAGTCAAAGGTTTACATCAGAAGCAGCCGACTCCAGTTTGATTTTCAATTTGCTCAAATGATTGACGCTGTCTTCTTCTTGTTGCAGCGCTTCTGTTGTTTTCTAAAACATCAAAAGTGATTACATTAACTATTGGTTGTGTGCTAAGGTGACCACTTCCGTCTCCTTAAGGGGCCTTGGACTCTTAGAGGACCTTATTCCAGTTGACTCAACGAGTATTCAGAGCCATTCGTAAAAATCAAGTCACGTCGTTTGAAACCTACAGACGCTTCAAAAGCTACGAATCTGTAGTATATAACATGAATTTTTGGGACAAAATTAAACATTTGATATTGTTTAAATTGCGAGCCAGATCTCGGTGATACGGGTCTTTGGTGAACCATGATACAGCCTCGGCAGAACGCATTGATGCCTAATCTGGTAGTACCGAGAATCTCGAGTGCCGAGAATCTCGGTGTTCATAATCGGGAGAGGGCCTCACTAGGTGGCGTAGCATCATCTATGGTCACATGGAAACGATTTGGCAGAACAACCGTTGCGCGAAGCATTTTCGAATTTAGCTTAATTATTAACGTTGCCCAGTGGACAAAAAAGCAACGCACCATGGAACAAAGTTTTTTACTAAGCCAGTAGCAAACCCATCATATTTGAGAAAGCCCGCACCATTCAAAAAGTGCCAATATTGTAACTTTGGCCAATGTTACTTTAAAGGGCGTCCAGGTTTCAGGTGGGTCTATAAAAGAGTACGTTTAGATTCTAGATTACATTTTTTGCTTAGGCTTAGGCTTAGGCTTAGGAAAAAATTCTTTCAACGCTTAGGCTTAGGCTTAGGAATACGCTTAGTCTAGTGTTACGCCGCTTAATGTAACATTAGCCCTAACTAGGGTGGGAGGTGTACCCTCTTTACGTTTCCCCACATTAGTGATAATTTGACTGAAGGCAATAAGTGTTACCATATTACCATTTATTATTTTCCTAAACCTAAGCCGAATCTTAAACCTACTCCAAACCGTCAGCCCAACACTCAACCAACTATATGATTTCAGTCATGTGTGGAAACAGATTTTCTGTCGGGAAGAAGTAAACAGTTATTGCACAGGAATAAACCTTAATTATGCAATAATTGAACATTTTTATACTAAATTTTTTACTGCCAAGTACAACAGAAACGCGGATTGTGCATTTCAAACCACACAATTTTGTTTATCTTAAAGCTTCGAACTTAAATTTATGTAAGCAAATTTTTGGACAGCGGTCGCAACGGCGGATCCAACAACTGATACCACATACACAGGGGGGGGGCACAATTGTTTAAATAATAGTGAAACTAAGTTTTGGTTGCGAAAGTTTTACTGGGATTTGCAGCTAGTTTGTGAAGCAACATACCTGAATGATATCTTCTTGATGCTTTTTTTCACGCGATAGTTTTGCGACAAGTTCATCCTGATGCCGCAGTTCATCTTGAAGGGCAGATATTTGGTTATCTTTGATACGATTCTCGCTTTCAGCCTGTCAAACCAGCACACATTATTGATTGATGCTATTATCAAATCGGCTATACCGGACCGCCGCCCCCCTTCAGGTTGATCTCTTGTACAATTCCAAACTCAACTTGTCTTTCTGTACAGTTGTTTCGCAACAGAATTATTTCGCAATTTTCTTACTGTCTATGGCAGCTTTGAAAAAGAAAAAGTTTCGTTTAATTATACTTTATGAAATGTGTGTGATCCGTTCGCACGTTACGTTGAAAGTCTGAGCCATGTGTCGGATTAAAGACCTTAAAATTTGAAAAAATTCCCTCCGAAATCTTCTTTATGTACGAACTCCAATGAAAATTTTTCCAGTAGACAATTTAGCCCATGGTTAGAATTAGGGCGGCTGTAATAGAGTCAGTATAATTTTTAGAATAACTTTTTTAGTTAGGATTAGGCTTAGGCTTAGGCTTAGAAATATGCTCATTCTTACACTTAGGCTTAGGCTTAGGAATATGCACTACTTTTCCGGCCCTGTTCAACTACATGGGCCGACAATTTTTACCACGAATTTAGCGTTTCGTACAGTGTCCACATCACCGCGTTTTAGAGAAGAGATTGATTATGAAGTCCGATGAATTATCCAACCAAAACGGGTATCTTAGAAAATGACCATAAATGCCGTCTAAATCTATTCGTATGTTCACAGCGATGAAACCTCAAGAAGATGTCAATCTCGTAAATTCACTGGTTCGGCATCGAAAGAAACAACGTTTAGTATAAGTTAAGAACGAACACCGCTGGGTTCAGTTCTATCAAGAGTGGATGATCACTCTAACAAGGGTGTGCAACTGGGTACATTCTGTGTATTAAAGAATGTACCGGCACGCGTTAGGTTTTTGGCCATCACCCCTCATTTTGGAGGGCCAATTTTACGTTCATTTTACACGTCTATCCGCTAGCCAACACCGAAAATATAATCGGACCACATTTTATTATATGCAATAGCACATGAATTTCAACATCGATGGAGATTTTGACCCTCCTTAAACACAGGGGGGTAAGCCAAAAATGCAACGCCCGCTGGGTACATTTTTTCCAACACAGAATGTTCCCAGTTGCATACTCTTGCTAAAGGGTTTCATGCACTCTTGGTTCTACCAACCTTTGAAATTTGTAACCGTAAGCGTGAATTTTCTTTTTGAATATGTTCCCAGCGTTGATCGTTTTCGGATTTGAACGATTCCAACTGTGTCGGATCGACAACGATGTCTTCCATTTCAGAAATATCGTCTCGTCCACGTCCAGAGTCCGCATCATTATTTACGGTGTCGTCATCGGCCAAACTTGCGTCTGCTTGGTTAATTGATGTTTGCTGAAAACCAAACATGCACCTATTATACACGCTCTCTTCGCAGTTTTCGAAGGTTTCAAATCTTTGCCATAATTTTGGTTTACTGGTTAGACTTAGGTTTAGGTTCAGGTATTTTACGGCTGGGGTTTAAACTTTAGGGAAAGCTGCACAAAACCGAAATCTGTTTGCTCGATTGGTCAATTCATTAATACTGTATATCAAATATAAACAAACCACCACGCTCGTTGGCAAGTTGCGGCCGACGTTTTCTCTTACTCCTGGTGCAAGATTCTTAAAAAATACCAAACTGTGTTAAAATTAGCCAATACGACAAAAGTAAACGTATATTGTGTACGATGTTTAACTGTGTCCCACACCAGCCAAAATAACAGATAGGCTGTGCCTAACGTCGTTTTGATTGATAGCCGATCGCAAATCAGTATACCATGTGCTAAAATTTAAATTAAAATTTTAATTCAAGCCCGGCTCAAGATGCCTTATTTTAAGCGAGTCAATTTGTTCAAATATCGAACCGCAGCTGGTAGCAGTTGTCATTCTTGCCTTGTTTACTAACAATTTCCGGTTGCGGGGCTGACTTTTATGCATATTCGTTTAGCAAGCAAAATATATACAGTATCCAATAGACTGCTATTGTGCTTGTCCGCATTCCATAGAAGATTAATTTATAGCGGCACCGTCGGCATTTACCTGGTTCTGGTAGTTGTAGTCATCATCTTTCCTCTCTGGCAAATTTGGTTCCGGCACCTAAATAAATATGGCGATTGTCACTGTGATAGTTTAGCTAACACAAATATGTCGTGGGTATCCAAGCTAGCGGTTGACTGCAATTTGCAGCTGCGTGTAATGTAACATTAAAAAATATCTATGTTATTCTATACGTACCCGTAGCCAAGTGGGGCCAGGGGAGAGCACAATCATTTAAAAATTTTGCTCCCTCTAAAAAATTTTCAAATTTGCTTGTAAGTCAACAAAAACCCTAGCATGCCCCACGTGAAAAATTTTTTAGCTCACCCTAGCCAGACGAGCTGGCTACAGGCCTGACTCCACAAGACAAATAAACGTTAGATTCAAATTTAAAAAAATTTCATTTTAAATTTTGAAACGGTACGTGAATATATATGTGCAATACCTCTTCAGGATGTTTCGGTACCGTTTCCGGCGGAGATTCGACAGGATTTGTTTCGCAAATTTTTTCGTCTTTTACCGGATCCGCAGTCTCTGGCACGTGAACGTCTGATTGCTTGGTTGTGACGCAAGCGGCTTCAGTTTGTTTGGTCTGTATAATACAATGCACACAGACTGACCAGGGGGTTTCCGTGCGCTTAGGGTTAAGGACCTTTTATCCGATTTTTTTCACGGATTTTGAGAACTTTTTCAGTCGTAAGGTAAAAAAAACTGCGTTTTGAAATTTTTGTAAAAGTATCCTATCCGCATCTAAAATTCAACCTAATTCTCTGACTTGACAACAATGTTCTTAGCTTATTAGTTGTGACAGAGCAAAATTAATCCGGCTAAATGAAGAAGCTGTAGTTCATACACTGCAAAAGATGGTGAGTCAAATTGACCCTCTCCAAAATAGGCTTGACCTGACTACGCAAACTGAGTCAAACTTGGACTCTGCCAGCTCTGTAAAAACACTCTACTTAAAATACTATAGTTATATTTTACTGAGTTTCTTAAGTATAAGTGTACTAAATATTGAGTAAATCTTTGCTTAAATAATGTAAATAAGTAAAACTATTGCTGTCATTTCCCGACTAATTAAGTAAATATAAAGCTAAAATCTTGTTTGCTTAAAATTAAGTAAAACTTTGCCAAGCACCATAGTAAGTAAACCCGACACTTAATTCGGCGACAGTTTCACTTAATTTTAAGTATATTCTTTAGTGAGAGAGTCAAATTTGACTCAGTTTTCCGGAAAAACCTATTTCAAAGAGAGTCAATTTGACTCACCATTTTTTGCAGTGTAGTTAAGCGTTGTGACATGTACGATACCTTACGGTTAATTTAACAAAAGCAAAACTGTAAGGTACCGTGGCGTTAACGAGTGGAAATTCTATAAGTAAACCTCCATACCAACAAACTTCCGGTAAATTTTTTAGCCAGTCGAAAACGATATTATTGTGGGCTCTGCGTCGTTATTTGACTCACAACTGCGGTAGCCACGAGGCGAGGCCGCCCCCCCCCCAAAGAACGGTTCCTCCCTTCCGTTATATTAAAACACTTCTATGCTTAAAATTTCCTTGTACCCCCATTTTTGTTGCACCAATGCTATGTATTCCTTACTTCTTCGCTATCTTTTGGAACAGTCGTGTCGGGGTCTTTATCGGTAGTTTCAGATTCCTGCTGAAAATCACAACTGTTCGTCAAACGTTAAAATGTATTGATTTTGATTACTATTTTTGACTTTAATTAAACTTACCCGAATGAAGATACGAAAAAGCTTAGGGAACAAGATGACAATCATGGCTATCCTTCCGAGACAGAATGAAATCTATTAGCAAAACATAGCGCTGGAAGCGAAACGGTGTCTTGGAATGATTTTCTCGTAACACCAATTATAATCGATACCGCAACAACAGCATGTTGCTAAATTTACGGATCAGACGCCATCCTGTTTATTCCAAAGCTTAACAATGGAAACCGTTCAAGTCGATACTACCACACATCTATAAACATACATACACTGCAAAAATGATGAGTCAAATTGACTCTCTCCGAAATAGGCTTTTCCGGACTATACAAACTGAGTCAAAATTCAGCTCCGCCAGAGTCAAATTCGACTAACTGAGTCGCTCGGTGAGTCGAATTTGACTCTGGCGGAGTCGAATTTTGACTTAGTTTGTGTAGTCAGGAAAAGTCTATTTCGGAAAGAGCCAATTTGACTCACCATTTTTTGCTGTGTATAAACGAATTGTTTCGCGATGCTTCGCTGCTCTTTCCTTACCATTTCAACGTCTTCTTTCGTTGGGAATGGATGAGGCTGAGTTTCCTTTAACTTTTCAAGAGTTCGTGTGCGCTGAAAACTACAAAATAGTATCATACTCGTTTTAAAACATCTTATAAATATATTCAAGAAAAAACACAGGATAGATGGCTTTGAAAATTCAGCTAAAATGACTTACAAAGATATCGCATTATATAGCGTAGATGCCAAATATATGTTTGTCTAAGCGTTTTAACTATAAAGCCCTATTCACACGTGCCATTTTTTTCTGCGAAAACTTGCAGCTGCAAAATTGCACGCAAAACTATTCATTTTTTTGTCAGCCAATGAGAAAGCGGATGAGATAAATTCTTCGAACTTGCATGGTTAATCACGCATGTGAACTAAATTCGTAGCTTCAATTTTTAATGAATTATTTGCAGCTGCAATTTTTCGAACGAGATTTTGGACAAAACTTGCAAGTGCAGATGCAGCGGCAAGTTCTCGGTGCAAAAACTGGCACGTGTGAATAGGGCTTTACCGAAAATCCGAAAAGCATATTACCTGTGGTATTTCTAACATTCAGTAAAAAGTTTTCTTTTAAAATTAAGGGTATATACATGATAACTTCCCTTCACAGTGCTATTTTGATAGATAGCAAAGCTTTCTGTGTCCCAACCCGCAAAGCTTAAGCTTAAGTCTTTACATAAGTCAGCCAAACGCTTGTAACGGAAGTCTACCCTAAGCTTACGCCTATTTTATTAATCTAGTCACTGCTCGTATAGGTAACTTTTGTACGTAAAAGTAAGCACACCAGCGTCAACCAAACAAAAACTAATAACTCAAATACGCTCCAACGTTACCCTGATATGGCGCTGTTTGATTCGTCGAAGATTTTCACTTAAATGTGAGTCGGCTGGATCTAACTCGATCTAAAAGATAAACAGGCAACTCATATACGCCATCTGTACGCTAGATTGCTATTCAGGCTAACTTATCTATTGCTCTGAATCTGTTTTCAGTTCGAACACAACAGCGATTGAACTTGGAGCAAAATACTACTATTTGCCCTGCAAGACCATTTAGTAGAGGTGTTAATAGCTCTGCTGGATGGCCATGTTTGACACAATGAAACAGTATGTTTACTTTATAAACCTACCAATAAGAAATTTGGCTACGAAGCGTATAGCTGGTGCCATTGTATCCCTTGCACATACCTTACGACACCATGAATGACTGCCATAAAGCAATTAAATTAAGAACGACTGGACGTTTTAAAATTTACTTCGTTTTTACAAGACTGCATGATACAAGAGTGTGCAACTCTTTGGGTTCCGCATGGTACAAAATGTACCACCGGGCGTTGCGATTTTGGCCGACCCCCTATGTCTAGAGGGGATTCGCTGTCGCATGCAATAACCATAAATAAAGTTGTAAGCGGAGCAATTTGTTGCCGGAACCATAAAGTGGCATGGTTCGCATAGGTTGTACCCCCCTCTAATCAGAAGGGGGGCAGGCGAAAAACGCAACCCGTGCCGGGTACATTTTTTCAACACATAATGTAACCAGTTGCATACGCTTGTTGAAGTATTCATCATCCACTCTTGGTTTTAATCAGTTTGCTACATAAAATTTGCAAAACGGCAAATAGAATATTGCAACCAAATAAAGACAATTTTCTGTATCACATGAATGGTAGGACGAGGTGATGTCTCATGATTATAGTTTAGTAGCAATAAAGAATATGGTTGAATTATCGCCACTGCCGTGCATGCAACACAATGCTGCGATCATTTCATTTCTAATTGCCGTCGCGCTTTAGCTTACGTCATCTGCGTTTTCGTCTGCTGTTGCCATTGTGCCATTAATTTCACCATTAACATGTCCATTCTGAAAATGAAAAATAAAATATAAAAAGTTAAAACCGCTTCTTACAATGCGGAAGCAAATCAACCAGTGTTGTGGAACAGCGTTAATGTTGTAGACGGTTCGGTCAAGGCCAGACCTACTATATTAAGCAAATAGCAGTTGGTGTAGTGACCCGAATAAAAGGGGGGACAGATATTTATATGGCCTCTCCAGAGGGCACCCCCTTCTCCGCCACACTTTGTTACTGATATATCCGGTATTGCAACTATCCGTTGAATTAAACGTTTTTTGGTTTGCATCAAAAGCTTGAGCGTGCAAGGTTATACTGTGGAATGTTACTTTCAAAGCTTAAGTACGCATTAAAATTTCGAACTCAACTTTATTTGGTCTTGAAGTCATTTAGGGCCCTACAATTAGGGATAATTGACATTTATGGACTCTCATTAGGACTTAGGGACTCTATCCGCTAATGGACTCTTATTAGGGATACGGACTCCTATGGATTGGGACTCAAAACGGGGACCCGCCTCCTATTACCCCCCCCCCCCACTTATTTAGGTCACTACAGTAAGCCTCTTATCAAATTGCGATTGAGTTCTATATCTGAATGACAGTATACTAGATCAAGGCTGAAAAGCTGTCGGTGTTCTACATATTTAAAAAATTTATCCTGGTGGGACATTCCATACAATAGCGATTTAGTCTAGGTTAAACTGGTATTATAGATTAAATAACAAATTCGCCAAGGTATTTATTCATACAGTTTACATTTTCAAAAACAGGGGCGGAACAGTACTATAAGCATATTCCTAAGCCTAAGCCTAAAGCCACGCAAAAAACTTAATCTAAAGCTTAAGCTTATTCTATTCTAGTCCCACAGAACAACGTTCCGCCGCTGATCTGTATATCGGCCCATTTAACCAAACTTGTGCCAATGTTATCGTCTACAAATTAATATCTACGTTTCACTTTTCAAAGCAAACAAAAGTTTGTTTATCCATAATTATTTTTAGAAAGTTTAGAATTTTAAAAAAAAAATATTTTAAAATTGAAACGTTTCAAAATTGTCAGCGTAATCTATAAATGCATCACCTGAACGTTATCTTCAACAGCCAAATCAGTATTCGAAGCTGGTTCCTCAATTGGACAGTCGTCAATTTTAGTCATATTTAATCGCGTATTAAAAGCGTAATTATAGTAATAAATACTATATTTCAAGAAACGTTTTTTACTGATTTAAACAGTTGAACACAACGTTTCTTGTAAGCTATCGCCTATTAATCTAGCGTTGTTATTGAAAATTAAATAAATATAAATTCCAAATTCTATATATTGACGACTGTGAACCGATTCTCACAGTTGCAATTAAACCCTGAAATTAAAGACGATTTGTTAATCCTGAGTGACTATAGGAATCCTGGGACAATGAGGCGATCGATTTGTCAATCCTGAGTCACTAGGGATCCAGGGACAACGCGGCGATCGATTTGTCAATCCTGAGTCACTAGGGATCCAGGGACAACGCGGCGATCGATTTGTCAATCCTGAGTCAGTACGGATCCAGGGACGATGGGGCGATCGATTTGTCGGGACTCGGGATCCAGGGACAATGCGGCGATCGATTTGTCAATCCTGAGTCACTAGGGATCCAGGGACAACGCGGCGATCGATTTGTCAATCCTGAGCCACTAGGAATCCAGGGACAATGGGGCGATCGATTTGTCAATCCTGAGTCACTAGGGATCCAGGGACAACGCGGCGATCGATTTGTCAATCCTGAGCCACTAGGAATCCAGGGACAATGGGGCGATCGATTTGTCAATCCTGAGTCAGTACGGATCCAGGGACGATGGGGCGATCGATTTGTCGGGACTTGGGATCCAGGGACAATGCGGCGATCGATTTGTCAATCCTGAGTCACTAGGAATCCAGGGACAATGGGACGACCGATTTGTCAATCATGTCAGTCACTATGGATCCAGGGACAATGGGGCGATCGATTTGTCAATCCTGAATCACTAGGGATCCAGGGACAATGCGGCGATCGATTTGTCATTTCCGAGTCACTAGCGATCCAGGGACAATGGGGCGATCGATTTGTCAATCCTGAGTCACTAGGGATCCAGGGACAATGGGCGATCGATTTGTCAATCCTGAGGCATTAGGGATCCAGGGACAATAGGGCGACCGATTTGTCAACCATGAGTCACTATGGGTCCAGGGACAATGCGGCGATCGATTTGTCAAATCTGATATCCTATTTAGTGAACTGGTACACTGCCAAAAATTGTGAGTCAAATTGATTCTCTGCGAACTACACAAACTGAGGCAAATTCAAGCTCGCCAGAGTCACATTCGACTCGCTGAGCGGTTCGAGTGAGTTGAATTTGACTCTAGCGGAGTGGAATTTAGCTCAGTTTGTGTAGTCTCGAAAAGCCTATTTCGGAAAGAGTCAATTTGACTCACCATTTTTTGCAGTGTAATTACTCGAAATTTATTTAACGGCATGTTCTTTGGAGCCAAAATTGACTACGGATTTAACGAAACAAAACACGGCTTTTGTACGCACCCACACGGTAATTGAAATTCTCACATTTTGGCATTATTTTGGGTTAACTGCCCGAATTGCATTGCAACTGCAAAACGAACCGCAGTAAAAAAATCTGAAACGCTTTTTAAAGCTTAAATTTCGTCATTAATTTTAAAAACACAGTGGCTGCTCGAAGTAAATATCAGCGCTATGGCCCGTTGAGTCATTTCATTGTATCAACAATCGATACGCGGCAAAAATCACAAGTCAAATTCACTCTATCCGAAATAGGCTTTTTAGGACTACACAAACTGAGTGAAATTTAACTCCGCCAGGGTCCAATTCGACTCACTGAACGACTCGGGTGAGTCGTATTTGACTCTGGAGAAGTCGAATTTGACTCAGTTTGTGTAGTCCAGAAAACCTATTTTGGACAGAGTCAATTTGACTCACCGTTTTTGCAGCGTATATGTTTTAAATTATTAAATTATTAACTTTTTATATTCCCGCTATCTTTTCTCGAAACTTTAATTGTTAATTATTTCAAGTTTAGAAAAAAATAGATTTGCCCTGTCTGCATCGCCTGTTGTGCATTTTGCAAACTTTTCTTATTGACGTGAATCAGAAAACCATACCGGAAAGAAACCAAACTCATCCGCCGAAAACCCTTTATAGCATTTAATTTTTTTAACTGCATAATGCATAAGGGTGGTGCTACACTTTTGATCACGTCCGGCGCCGTCCGTCACTGTACGTCACCGTACGGTATCGTACGTGAATTACTCACATACGATACCGTATTGCGACTGACGGCGACTGACGCAGCCGCAAAACGAGTATAACGCCACCTTTATACTTCTTCAGTTGGGGCCCGTAGGCTGAGGGGAGTAAAGTGGTGTAACAGAATAACAGTAGGGTACCTCTGGAGATACCAAATAATTACCGGGTCCCCTCCAATTCAGGTCACTGCAGTAACATTTACAAACTGGAAAGACAAACTTTGGAAATATACGGCTAAGCTTTTGTACTATCCATTTCCGTTTTCCTCCACGTGGTATCATTTAAAGTTTTTTCTTATCCCGTTATAAAATTTTATTGATCCTATTTTCTACTGCACTAAAATGTTGAACTGTCTAAAAGCCTTTATGTTCAAAGCCGCATTACAATCGTAACTGTTTTGTAGTACTGGATTTACAGTTTCAGTCAACAATTACCGAAATATTTAGACAATCATTAGTTGTGACTACGGCAAACATGGATCTGCTGAGTATTACGACAATTCGACGCCCAACAACTCAAAAGGCCAAACAGTTTGTACAATGGAGTTTCAACTACAGTTGTTTTTTCAGTACACAACTCGGTCAAATTTGCAAACAATACGAACAAAATCCTTCAAACTGTCTGCATCGTAAAAGGCAGTACCGGAGCCTACAGGGGGTTCCCCGGAAACTCCATGGTGGGAGGCCCCAAAGTCGCGAGCGAAGCGAACGAGAAGCTAAACGTATTTTAAACCTTCGGCGGTTTTGCTTCAACTGGTTAGGGTAGAGGCCGCACCAAGAGTGGGACTCCGCAAATGGAGGGTATGTGGCCTGGCTGCTACGGCCCTGGTAAAAGGTGCAATATAAAAAACGTATCATACAGATAGACCCATAAACCAAAAAAGCACCAATGTCCACCGGTTCTATAGTTTCACTTGCAATATAACAAAAATATGTCACATCCTTAAATTTTCCATCGGCAAAAATGCAAACGCAAAATATATTCAACTCACACACAGCTTACATTTGAAAAACAATTGTTGCTGTGTATGTTGCTGAATAAAGTTTCGCTCGAAAACTTTACGTTCCTGAGAAACTGCAGGCTTTCGAGCGCACCAGACAATGCTGAGGGTTTTACCGTTTGGCACACACAACATAAAACCTACAGCTTGCGATCGTAGAAGAATTTGAGTTGGCACAAAACACAATTGTTTCAGGCTTTCAAAACCTTCAGTAGGTGTGTTTGTCTGTACTGCAGATCAATACACTGTATACACTGCCTCGAAAAAAATAATTTATTCAGTCTCACTGTACGGCGTGGTAGTTGGCAGCTTGGCTACGCTTTAAAGAGATATTGTCGTCAAACGGCAAACAACGCCCAAAAATTAAAACGGGCACAACCCCAGCCTCGTGATGACGAAATAGTAAGAGTTGGGGCAATACGATTTATACGAGAAGGGTAGCGAAAAGTTTCGTTTAATTGTTTTGTCAATATGAAAAGTTTAGTTCAACTTGAGAGGTCGTGATGAGCGAGCGAAGGGATGTACCCTTTATCGACGCCTGCAATGGCGGCTCTGAACAAAAATGTATTCCATAATACTGCAAAAAAATGGTGAGTCAAATTGACTCTCTCCGAAATAGGCTTTTCGGGACTACACAGATTGAGTCAATTTTGACTGCGCCAGAGTCAAATTCGACGCGTTGAGCGACTCGGGTGACTCGAATTTGACTCTAATGGAGTACTGTATTGACCCGAATAAGAGGGGGGACTGATATTTATTTAGCCTCTCCAGAGGGTACCCCCCTTGTTATTGGGTTACGGACTGTGATTTGTTTTTAACCCACGCTCCGCCGCCCTTCGTTACTGATATATCCGGTACTGCAATTATGCGCTGAATTAAATGTTTTTGCCTTGCATCAATAGCTTGAGCGATAATTCAAGGATATACTTAGGAATGTACTTTCAAAATTTAAGTCGCTTTAAAGTTTCGAACTCAAATTATTTGGTCCTGAAGTCATTTATGCGCTACAATTAGAGTTAATTGACATTTATGGACTCTAATTAGGGTTTAGGGACTCTATCCGCTTACGGACTCTTATTAGGGATACGGACTCCTATTGATACGGACTCAAAATGGGGACCCCCTCTTATTCGGGTCAATACAGTACAATTTGACTCAGTTTGTGTTGTCTCGAAGAGCCTATTTCGGAGAGAATCAATTTGACTCACCATTTGTTTGCAGTGTAAATCTCCGATGTTGGTTTCGTATAACCAGAAATAAACCCAACTTACTATATAAACTTTTAAAGCGGCTTAATTGAGTGTGGTTTGAACGTTGTAAATTTAGTACTGTAGTGATCCGAGTAAGAGGGGGACGGATATTTATTTGGCCTCACCAGAGGGTACCACCCTTTGTTATTCGGTTACGGACTGTTATTTATTAACCCACGCTCCGCCGCCCTTCGCTACTGATATATATCCGGTACTGCAATTATCCGTTGAATTAAACGTTTATTTGTCTTGTGTCAATAGTTTGAGCGGTAATACAAGGTTATACTTAGGAATGTACTTTCAAATTTTAAGTACGCTTTAAAGTTTCGAACTCAAATTACTAGGTCCGGAAGTCATTTATGCGCTACAATTATTGTTAATTGACATTTATGGACTCTAATCAGGGCTTAGGGACTTTATCCGCTTACGGACTCTTATTTGGGATACGGACTCCTATTGATTCGGACTCAAAATGGGGACCCCCGTCTTATTACCCCCTCTCTTATTCGGGTCAATACAGTATTTAGCTGTCGCAGCGGAATAGGAATAATGTTTGTCACGTGAACAATTTTCCTATTTCGGTATTTACACCCAAAAAACTCGTAATTGCACCGCGCATGACCGCTGTAGAGAACCAGATTACCGTGCGGTAGAAGATAAAAGGGGTAATAATTTTGAGTTTGAACAAATACAAATCAATGTCTCTAAATTTCACCCGGTATCTGAATAAAGTAAATCAAGATAGAACTGGATATCCGTTTCCGTTTCCGTTAAAGAAATAACGGAAATTATGTTGTTCTCACGTTCGAAATTAGTTATAAAGTCACGTATAATCTCGCAATGGTTTTGTTACAGATATGCTCCAATTGTTCGAAGTCTCCCCGACAACTTGTCGATTCCGACAATTTGTCGCCCGACAACTCGCCGACCTCGACCACTTGTCGCAAAAACAAATCGTCGACCACGACAACCTGCCGTCACGAGAAATCTTCAACCCCGAAAACTCGTGGACCTCGACAACTCGTCGACGACAGCTGGTTGCCCAGACAGTTCGTTGAATCGACGAGTTGATGCTCCTACTGGTAGGCCATAAGTTGTCGGGACGACCAGTTGTCAGGGCGACAAGTCGGGGTTGACGAGTTGTCGGAGCGACCACATGTCGAAGCAACAAGTTGTCGGTAATGGCGCGATTGCAGGCGACGAAAGTTTTTCGACAAACTGTCAAGCAAAAACGTTTAATTCAACGGATATTTGCAATATCAGTCCCCCCCTTATTCGGGTGATTACAGTAAAAGCAGGCCGTTAACAGTGTTGTTTTGCATTCCGTTTCGAAAGCGATGGGTGGAAAATTTTTTCCACAGGCGTGTGCAGAATTGCGTAGATTAACCATACCGTTGATGACCCGTAATTTCCAGTAAATTGATTTTAACTTAGAACAGTTTCAGTAATGAAATGTTTTCATTTTCAAATTCTAGTATAAGTTTGAGTATTGATTGCCGTGATAGCTCAAAAAATAAGCATAAAGCTTAACATTTTGATGCAGTACAGAAATTGAGAAATTTCGGTTCCATTCAGACTCCGTTATTTTCTACCTCCACAGTTGCACCCTTCTGCGTAACTGTACTAAAAGCTGCAACATTAGAAAATATACCCTCAGATCCTGTTGAATTTATGCCGGGGGTCCCAGCAGTGACGGTAGATAATTCAATAAATGTTGTTAGTAGTTGTAAATACAGCAAGAAACCGGCCCATGTTACGCTGAGGGCCGTCCCGCTGTCCCGGGACTATGGGATAGCGGGACAGTGGGACAGTGGGACAGTAGGACAGTGGGCAGCAGGACAGTGGGACAGCGGGACAGTAGGACAGCGGGACAGTAGGACAGCGGGACAGTGGGACAGCGGGACAGTAGGACAGTAGGACAGCGGGACAGTAGGACAGTGGGACAGTGTAGGACAGTGGGACAGTAGGACAGCGGGACAGTAGGACAGTAGGACAGTAGGACAGCGGGGCAGTGGGACAGCAGGACAGTGGGACAGTAGGACAGCGGGACAGTAGGACAGCGGGACAGTAGGACAGCAGGACAGTGGGACAGCAGGACAGTAGGACAGCGGGACAGTAGGACAATGGGACACTAGGACAGTGGGACAGCAGGACAGCGGGACAGTAGGACAGCGGGACAGTAGGACAGCAGGACAGTGGGACAGTAGGACAGTGGGACAGCGGGACAGTAGGACAGCGGGACAGTAGGACAGTGGGACAGTAGGACAGCGGGACAGTAGGACAGCGGGACAGTAGGACCGCGGGACAGTAGGACAGCGGGACAGTAGGACAGCGGGACAGTAGGACAGTGGGACAGCGGGACAGTAGGACAACGGGACAGAGGGACAGTAGGACAGCGGGACAGTAGGACAGCGGGACAGTAGGACAGTGGGACAGCAGGACAGCGGGACAGTGGGACAGCGGGACAGTGGGACAGAACGACAGTGGGACAGCAGGACAGTGGGACAGTAGGACAGCGGGACAGTAGGACAGCGGAACAGTAGGACAGCAGGACAGTGGGACAGCAGGACAGTGGGACAGTAGCACAGCGGGCCAGCAGGACACCGGGACAGCGGGACAGCAGGACAGTGGGACAGTAGGACAGCGGGACAGTGGGACAGCGGGACAGTAGGGCAGCGGGACAGTAGGACAGCGGGACAGGGGGACAGAGGGACAGAGGGACAGCGGGACAGTAGGACAGCGGGACAGTAGGACAGCGGGACAGTAGGACAGCGGGACAGTAGGACAGCGGGACAGTAGGACAGCGGGACAGTAGGACAGTAGGACAGCGGGACAGTAGGACAGCGGGACAGTAGGACAGTAGGACAGCGGGACAGAGGGACAGGAGGACAGTGGGACAGCGGGACACACAAGTAGGAAGGGGACAGTAGGACAGCGGGACAGTAGGACAGCGGGACAGTAGGACAGCAGGACAGTAGGACAGCAGGACACTAGGACAGCGGGACAGTAGGACAATGGGACAGCGGGACAGTGGGACAGCAGGACAGTGGGACAGTATGACAGTAGGACAGTAGGACAGTGGGACAGCAGGACAGTAGGACAGCGGGACATTAGGACAGCGGGACAGTAGGACAGCGGGACAGTAGGACAGCGGGACAGTAGGACAGCGGGACAGTAGGACAGCGGGACAGTAGGACAGCGGGACAGTAGGACAGCGGGACAGTAGGACAGTGGGACAGCGGGACAGTAGGACAACGGGCAACAGCGGGACAGTAGGACAGCGGGAAACAGTGAGGGACAGCGGGACAGTAGGACAGTGGGACAGCAGGACAGCGGGACAGTGGGACAGCGGGACAGTGGGACAGTACGGGGACAGTGGGACAGGGGGACAGTGGGACAGTAGGACAGCGGGACAGTAGGACAGCGGAACAGTAGGACAGTGGGACAGTGGGACAGCAGGACAGTAGCGACAGTAGGACAGCGGGACAGTAGGACAGCGGGACAGCGGGACAGCAGGACAGTGGGACAGTAGGACAGCGGGACAGTGGGACAGCGGGACAGTAGGGCAGCGGGACAGTAGGACAGTGGGACAGTAGGACAGAGGGACAGTAGGACAGGGGGACACTAGGACAGGGGGACAGCAGGACAGCGGGACAGAAGGACAGAGGGACAGTAGGACAGAGGGACAGTAGGACAGCTTGACAGTAGGACATCTGGACAGCGGGACAGTAGGACAGCGGGACAGTAGGACAGCGGGACAGTAGGACAGTGGGACAGCAGGACAGCGGGACAGTGGGACAGCGGGACAGTACGACAGCGGGACAGCAGGACAGTAGGACAGCGGGACAGTAGGACAGCGGAACAGTGGGACAGCAGGACAGTGGGACAGCAGGGCAGTGGGACAGTAGGACAGCGGGACAGTAGGACAGCGGGACAGTAGGACAGCGGGACAGTAGGACAGCGGGACAGTGGGACAGCGGGACAGAGGACAGCGAGACAGTAGGACAGCGGGACAGTAGGACCGCGAGACAGTAGGACAGCGGGACAGTAGGACAGTGGGATAGCAGGACAGTGGGACAGTAGGACAGTGGGATAGCAGGACAGTGGGACAGTAGGACAGCGGGACAGTAGGACAGCGGGACAGTAGGACAGCGGGACAGTAGGACAGCGGGACAGTAGGACAGCGGGACAGTGGGACAGCGGGACAGTGGGACAGCGGGACAGTAGGACAGCGGGACAGTGGGACAGCAGGACAGTGGGACAGTAGGACAGCGGGACAGTAGGACAGCGGAACAGTAGGACAGCAGGACAGTGGGACAGCAGGACAGTGGGACAGTAGAACAGCGGGACAGTAGGACACCGGGACAGCGGGACAGCAGGACAGTGGGACAGTAGGACAGCGGGACAGTAGGACAGCGGGACAGTAGGACAGCGGGACAGTAGGACAGCGGGACAGTAGGACAGCGGGACAGCGGGACAGTAGGACAGCGGGACAGTAGGACAGCGGGACAGCAGGACAGCGGGACAGTGGGACAGCGGGACAGTACGACAGCGGGACAGCAGGACAGTGGGACAGTAGGACAGCGGGACAGTAGGACAGCGGAACAGTGGGACAGCAGGACAGTGGGACAGCAGGGCAGTGGGACAGTAGGACAGCGGGACAGTAGGACAGTTGGACGGCGGGACAGTGGGGCAGTAGGACAGTGGGACAGCAGGACAGGGGGACAGTAGGACAGCGGGACAGTAGGACAGCGGGACAGTAGGACAGTAGGACAGCGGGACAGTAGGACAGCGGGACAGTAGGACAGCGGGACAGTAGGACAGTAGGACAGTGGGACAGAGAGACAGTAGGACAGTGGGACAGTAGGGACAGTAGGACAGCGGGTCAGTGGGACAGCGGGTCAGTTTGACAGCAGGACAGCGGGAGAGTAGGACAGCTGGACAGTGGGATAATAGGACAGTAGGACAGCGGGAAAGTAGGGCAGTGGGACAGTAGGACAGCGGGACAGTAGGACAGCGGTACAGTAGGACAGCGGGACAGTAGGATAGTGGGACATCGGGACAGTAGGACCCCGGGACAGTGGGATAGCGGTACAGTAGGACAGCGGGACAGTAGGACAGCGGGACAGTAGGACAGCGGGACAGTAGGACAGTGGGACAGTGAGACAGTAGGACAGTAGGGACAGTAGGACAGCGGGTCAGTGGGACAGCGGGTCAGTTTGACAGCAGGACAGCGGGAGAGTAGGACAGCTGGACAGTGGGATAATAGGACAGTGGGACAGTAGGACAGCGGGAAAGTAGGGCAGTGGGACAGTAGGACAGCGGGACAGCTGGACAGTAGGACAGCGGGACAGTAGGACAGCGGGACAGTAGGATAGTGGGACATCGGGACAGTAGGACCCCGGGACAGTGGGATAGCGGTACAGTAGGACAGCGGGACAGTCGGACAACAGGACAACAGGACAGTGGCACAGCGGGACAGTAGCACAGTGGGACAGTAGGACAATGGGTTAGTAGGACAGCCCCGCTGCCCTACTATCCCGCTGTCCCGGGACAGCCCTCAGCGTAACATGGGCCAAGAAACCAATAGAGAAAATTTGCGAAAAACTACTAACCAGGGTGTAAACGGAGCAAAAATAACGGAAACGGATAGTGATCGACATAACAGAAATTGAAGCATATAAATAAAATTAAAATAAGTTTTATTTTCTTGCCAACACAATTGAGACGTGGAATGAATATCATAATTTTTGTTTGAGCTCGGACAATTGCCGCGCATCTGTAATAAAAATTAAGAGAAATTTACGCAATTTATAAGTAATTTTGAACGTAAAACTATACGAATTTCCGGTATTTGTATAATGGAAACAGATACCGATTTTTCCGGAAACGGACATCCACTCACACCCTGCCACTAACCTACTTGCATGTAAACGAAGACGACAGTTTATTACCAAAAAGCAAATAAAACAAAACAGCATGTAAAACTCATGAACCAGATATTGTTCTGATATTTTAAAAACATTATTTTATACCGATCAACTTAAATATTTCGACACACAGCAGAAGCCTGCTTTACAACTGTTCCATAGATTCACCACAGAATCTCTACCAGGATGGAAAGAGGAACTGGATAATACCAGAATAGGAATCGGAACAGCAAATTTATTTCGGAATCGGAACTACAAAATTTGTGACTATACGGAAAAATTCTATTAACAAGTATAATATTGATTTAGGGTGTCTGTTGGCTGGCAACAATTCTCAAAAACGTCGTATGAACAAATTGGCAATCATTTATTGGCTCTGTAAAGCTAAACTACAATTATTGATAAGTTAAAGTTATCGAAAACAATTTAATAGATAAACGATGCAGAATTTTTATACAATATATCACAACAAGTACGCCTAAAATCAAAATGTGGAAATTCCGATTCCAATTGATTGTGCAATCAAAATTGGAACTCGTTTTGAATCGGAATTGTAATCGGAATAGTACTTAAGATTGCACCATGTTCTTTATCCACCATTTACCTTCCAACAGATAAAAAACTAATGATCTTCAAATTATCCCACAATAATTCATACCTGAGCACAGTTACGCAACCACTGAGTTATACGTATCCTTAATTACAACGAACAACTCAATATGCCTTTAACAATAAAAAAACATGAAATATCAACAGAAATGAACAAAACAATAACATGTTTTATTTAATTGGCGAGGCTAATAGCAGCACAAAATATTTGCCCTCCGTGACTGTTGGTACACTTATTTTTGGAACAATTTCACTCTTTCAATCATTACAATCCCTACTGACCCGATTATTACCAGATAACAGTACCCTTGCGATGGTCAAACACTGAAGTTCACAAAACAATAGTTCCACGCGAACAAGAAAAGTCCAGTCAGATATTTAATGACATCATACGACAGTAAGTTATGAAGCATCCTGTGATCGATTATTTTGATATGGGCGTGGTCTGCCCCGATTGCCAGTATTGCCGCCGCCTCTGCCACTTCCAGATCCTCGATTTCCTACAAGATAATAGTGCAATATAAGACTACCCATAACAATTTTAAATGCAACCAAAAAATAGCCATTTAAACTGATATGATAAAACCTAATCAATGCCTGCTAAAGCTCAAGATTTTAGAACATATGAAAATCATAAACACTTCTCACGTTTACGACACGACACACAGGTGGATGTTATAGTCCGCCGCGGCGTATTGCAATACCTCACTGGCAAACAGGCAATAACGTAGCCGTAGAGAATAAAAAAATAGATGGACCTCATCGATTTCTTAAACAAATACGTATCTTAGCAAGGGGTTTAAACAAAAGTAAACTATTGAAACTACCAGTCGTAATAGGACTACATGTATTGAGCGAAGCTCGAACACACATAAGCAGTTAAGCTAACATGCAAATTAGTTATTAGCTAACTATTCATTTATTGACTTTGGAGGTTTGTAAACAATTTATTCAGATTCCTCGCACTCAAAAACCCTTCAGTAACCGTAATAATTTGAGAAATAACGTAAAAAGCCATTATTTAGGCTTATCAATTAAGCAAATATGCAAATTAGCTATTAGCTAACTATTCGATAATCGGTTTAGAAGGTTTGTAGACAATTTATTCAGATGCACCCAAAAATCCATTATTGTTGAAATTAGATTGCTTGTAACCCTAATAATTACTGAAATATTGCAAAAACGCCTAATTTAAGTTTTTAAATTATGCCGATATGCAAATTAGCTATTAGCTAAATACTCAATTATTGATTTTCGACGTTTCAGATTTCTCGCACCCAAAAACATTCAGTAAACCCCAAATATTAATGAAATAATTTAAAAAGTCCTAATTTTGTCTTTACTAGCTAACTATTGGATTATCGGTTTTGGAGGTTTATAAACAATTTATTCAAATTCCTCGCCCTTATAAAACCTTTTTTCGCTGAAATTATACTACACTTAACGTTAATAATTAGTGAAATATTGTAAAAAATCCTAATTTAGGCTTATAAACTATGCTAATATGCAAATTATCTTATAGCTAACTACTCAATTATCGGTTTTGGAGGATTGCAAACAGTCTATGCAGATTCCTCGCACCCAAAAACCTTTTACTGCTGAAAGTAAAGTCCTTGTAACTGTAATAATTAGTGAAATAATGTGGAAAGTTTTAATTTAGGCTTAATTAATTATGCAAATTAGCCTGTAGCTAATCGGCTCAGCCGTTCCTGAGATTCTTTTCGGACGGACAGACAGACAAACGGACGGACGTCCATCTTTCGACCTCAGAGCACAACACATAAAACGCTTCGCGAAGCTCT
The DNA here is from genome assembly GCA_030248215.1 of Enoplolaimus lenunculus. NCBI lineage: Eukaryota > Metazoa > Nematoda > Enoplea > Enoplida > Thoracostomopsidae > Enoplolaimus > Enoplolaimus lenunculus. The sequence goes on from JASANG010001289.1 coordinate 52,641, forward strand.
GAGATTCGCTCGGAGTTTCGCTTCGCTCAATAATACACTAACTTGTGGTCAATCCACGGCGAAAAAATTGCCAACATTATATTGAAGCTTAGCCATTTATGATGCAAAGCATATCAATCGATAGCAGAAATATTAAATTCCACAGTATAAAGAAAAGTGTGAATTTAAAAAAGTGCATAAAAAATCACCTCTGCCGCCTCTGCCTCCACGACCGGATTTGTTGTCCTGCTGACGCTGTCTCTTGACTTGTACTTCTTCTTTAACCATATCCAACACCTTAAAATACAGTGTATTTTCATAATACGCATAACAAGCAAGTTATTTACCAGAGTGCGCCCGGAGGTGAAGAATACCGGAGCCCGAGGTCAACGGAACTTGCCGGCGCCGGAGGTGAGACGAAATTAGGTAGTAAAATGATGGTTAATTGGTTAATTTTAGCTAATACATATCTGTTGTATGTTGTTAAGCTGTTTGGTTTTACACAAATTTTCTGCGAAATTTCCGAAATTCTTTCTAAAAATTATGACAAAAGAAAAACGAAACGCGCTACACAGATAAATTTTGTAAAATTATGCAAAATTTTACTACCGAAATTGCCGGAACCTGCGGCAAAAATTCTCTACCGGGTCGGAGCCGGAGCCAGACCACCGGTTGTACCCTGTTATGCACTATTAAAGACATTCGTTGCAAAAAATAACATTCAAACTCTTCAAACAATAACGTAATATATAATGTACGGTTAGAGTACAAAACTATTTCAGAAGGGCAATGAACGGCAACATTTCTGCAAGAAGTAGACGTTTTCTGTAACGCAGTAATTTAACCTGTTATAATTTTTTATTCTAAGCACCTCAACATAACTATGTAAAAAAGCTATATACACTATTAACTAACACAAATTGCAAACTTAAATTTGATTACCATACCTCATCAGGTATCCTCAAGTACTTAATGGTAGCACCACGGATGTAAATTTCGGGAATCTTCCAGAAACGATCACCATCCTAAAATTATATTTATGTTCTAGAAAGAAACGATCACGGCAAAAATGCAGGTCTGCACCGTGCCGCAATCAGAGTGCAACGTACACCGAATTCCGATTGCGGTTAGAATTCATATTCAAAAACAAATCCAATTTGGCTTCCAATTCCGACTGGATAAGAATTTCTCATTTCGTTTACTGTTTTGATATTATCTTATGCTTCATAATAAATCATTCTGCTGTTAAATTGGGAATAACAGGAACTCGTTGAAAAACATAATCAAGCACAGAACAACCGAAAATAAATTTGAGAGTCCGGTTTTTGCACTTGTACAATAAGCACAATGCCAATGCCAGCCAATCAGACAATACTCTCTTGTAATAATTCAGTTTGAAAAGATTTATTTATCTAACTTGACATAAGCCGTAAACATGCCTTTGCTTTAGCTAATCCGATAGTTTAGCACAATTTAATTGGCCAAAAAGACATAAATTAGCCTCATATGTTCCACATGAAGTTTGCAAGACTAAGTCACATTATACCAGTTCACACAAAACACACCCTTGATGTGCAGATAACTTCTCTAAGATGAATATTCATCCAGCTGTCGCAGCTTATCAAGTGACCATTGTACGTTTCACCATTCTTCAGCTCAACAAGCTAAAAATAAACGAAAAGATAACATATTCAAAAAACACTAATCATATGAACCAGGGTGCAACCGATATGAACACGATAGTGTTCATATGTATGGTTCGCGCTTCTCAAGTGTGTATTTTCAGTTTAGTTTGCATGTTGGTACTCAAGTAATAGCAGACCTATTTCGTTTAAATTTTGTACACTGGTATACTGTTCCGTCGGGAATATCTGTGCCAAAGGATTTGCCAAAAGAGCGTGGCCTTCAGTAGTTACGGTCAAAAACTCGTTACAGAAAGTGCACGAAATTTTCCATTTTGGGTCAGCACATTTTTCCCGTTAGCTATGTAATTTTACGGTTATAACTTTCACCACTTTATAGAGCTTGCGGTTGGTTTCATCCCAACGGTTGGTTTCACCCCAACTGTCGGTTTCACCTCAACGGTTAGTTTCACCCCAACAGTCGGTTTCACCCCAACGGTTGGTTTCGCCCCAACAGTCTGTTTCATCCCAACGGTTCGTTTCACCCCAACAGCCGGTTTCACCTCAACAGTCGGTTTCACCCCAACAGTCGGTTTCACCCCAACGGTTGCTTTCACCCCAACAGTCGGTTTCACCCCAACGGTTGGTTTCACCCCAACAGTCTGTTTCATCCCAACGGTTCGTTTCACCCCAACGGTTGGTTTCACCCCGACGGTTGGTTTCACCCCAACGCTTGGTTTCACCCCAACGGTTGGTTTCACCCCAACGGTTGGTTTCACCCCAACGGTTGGTTTCACCCCAACGGTTGGTTTCACCCCAATGGTTAGTTTCCACCCAACGGTTGGTTTCAACCCAACGGTTGGTTTCACCCCAACGGTTGGTTTCACCCCAATGATTGGTTTTACCCCAACGGTTGGTTTCAGCGCAACGGTTAGTTTCACCCGCACGGTTGGTTTCACCCCAACGGTTGGTTTCACCCCAACGGTTGGTTTCACCCCAACGGTTGGTTTCACCCCAACGGTTGGTTTCACCCCAACGGTTGGTTTCACCCCAACGGTTGGTTTCACCCCAACGGTTGGTTTCACCCCAACGGTTGGTTTCACCCCAACAGTCGGTTTCACCCAAACGGTTGGTTTCACCCCAACAGTCGGTTTCACCCCAACGGTTGGTTTCGTCCCAACAGTCTGTTTCATCCCAACGGTTCGTTTCACCCCAACAGCCGGTTTCACCTCAACAGTCGGTTTCACCCCAACGGTTGCTTTCACCCCAACAGTCGGTTTCACCCCAACGGTTGGTTTCACCCCAACAGTCGGTTTCACCCCAACAGTCTGTTTCATCCCAACAGTCTGTTTCATCCCAACGGTTCGTTTCACCCCAACAGTTGGTTTCACCCCAACGGTTGGTTTCACCCCAACGGTTGGTTTCACCCCAACGGTTGGTTTCACCCCAACGGTTGGTTTCACCCCAACGGTTGGTTTCAGCGCAACGGTTAGTTTCACCCCAACGGTTGGTTTTACCCGCACGGTTGGTTTCACCCCAACAGTCGGTTTCACCCAAACGGTTGGTTTCACCCCAACAGTCGGTTTCACCCCAACGGTTGGTTTCACCCCAACAGTCGGTTTCACCCTAACGGTTGTTTTCACCCCAACAGTCGGTTTCACCCTAACGGTTGGTTTCACCCCAACAGTCGGTTTCACCCCAACGGTTGGTTTCACCCCAACGGTTGGTTTCACCCCAACGGTTGGTTTCACCCAAAACAGTCGGTTTCACCCCAACGGTTAGTTTCACCCCAACAGTTGGTTTCACCCCAACAGTAGGTTTCACCCCAACGGTTAGTTTCACCCCAACAGTCTGATTCATCCCAACGGTTCGTTTCACCCCAACAGTCGGTTTCACCCAAACAGTTGGTTTCACCCCAACGGTTGGTTTCACCCCAATGGCTGACTTCACCCCAACGGTTGGTTTACCCAACGAGCAATGTCACCCCGTGGTTGTTTCGCCCCAATGGTTGGTTTTATACAAATACGTTGGTTAAGCGCTTGTTGTCAGGATAAAAGTTTCTGTCATGCAAACGATTTATTGAAACTCTGTATTTAGTTTAAACAGTCTTCTCGTTTTTCATTGTTCAGATTGATGGATTAATCAGCAGCTTGGTAAAGCGGTTGAAACTAGAAAAAATTGCTCAGCACTTGAGCAGCATGGAATATGCTTCATATTCCTATTAAAAGGATAGTAACTAGACCAGCACATTCGTTCGATGTAACCTGGAAAAACATTAAGAAACAATGGCGTCCAAAATCATGTTGACTATTAATTCTTCTGAAACATATTGCGGATAGCAAAATTTCTGTAATTTTCTTTTGTAAGAAACAAATGTCTTGCTTAAAATGTGTATTGAAGTTTACAACAAGAACGTACTAAACTCACCTTTGGCTCTCTATTAACATAGTTAATTGAATGTCGTAAGAACAATGTATGGCAACATAATTGGTGAGTTAGATTATTGATGACCAATTTTGTTTTAGATACTTTCTCAAACAAGGCGTTGTCACAAAATGACTCGCAATTGATGCTTTAAAAACGACTCTTGACTTTAACCGACTTTTAACCTTAGCGACAAACAAAACAAGTTTACAGGTCTACCGAGTTATTTGTTTCACTGCATAGTCACGACTAGAGGCTCAAAATTTTCACCGTATTCTGGCAGCATCGACTAATCTGGCAAAAGCAAAGATCGCTCTACTTCAGCCATGTCTCTGTAACCCAGCCATTATGTAAGAAATTTCTTAAAATGCCTAATAAATCTGCCAAAAACTTTCAACATAAAAATAGATTTGCTCTCCGCAATATGTTTCAGAAGAATTAATAGTCAACATGATTTTGGACGCCATTGTTTCTTAATATTTTTCCAGGTTACATCGAACGAATGTGCTGGTCTAGTTACTATCTTTTTAATAGGAATATGAAGCATATTCCATGCTGCTCAAGTGCTGAGCAATTTTTCTAGTTACAATACTTATCCATTAGGCTTGCTCAAGTGTATAAAGAACTAAAAATCAAAAACAACTGTGTAGGTAAATTGCGCATAATAATAAAAATCATATACGAAACTTACAAACTTATGTAATAGATAAGTTCATTTTGACTCTACAGCTTACCATTGGGTGATTTTGCGCAGTCTTCAGCAATGACAACGGAAACTAAATGTACAAGAACGCACATAAAATAGACAAACGATTAACCAATAACCATATAGTTGAATATGTACACTTCGAACTACACCTTTTGTACATTATTGTTATACACTCAAGTCTGCGAAAACCAAAAATAGTTCTAGCACAATATACACACACTGAAATCGTCAATAAACACCGCAATGTGCAATGACATTATGCAGGTAAGCATATATTAAATCTAACACCGAAATTGAATATGTACATCAGTCAAACTTACCACCATGATAACCAGAAAATTTTCACGTATTCGCACAATAGTTCTGTATCAAAATATAAACTATGAATATATACCTACAATATACTAATTACATCATAACACCAGATATACGGTTTTAGTTTAATATGTACTCAATGATATATGTTTTAAAAATATTCTCATAGCGGAATATCGTATCGTATCAAGGTATAAAGATTAGACTTCCAACACGTAGAAATAACTAAGCTTATGCATTTCAATATCCGAAAAAATACAGCTTCAGTATAATTTAGCCAAAACAACCAGAACAATATTTATCAACAATACCTGTATTTCTGAACAAATTTTTAAAACAGTATTTTTTAAAAAAATGTAGGTGAACTGATACTGAAGTTGCAAATAAATTGCAGTCCTAACAACTATAAAAGATCATAATTTTATAGAATGCTGCTTTTAATTAATTTTTTGAAGGACAAACGCAAGAGAATTTACAGTTTCCCTGATTAGGCCCATCGATATCCTTTGACGAGTGAAATTGATAGCAGTCCATCTCACTGGTATGTATAAAAATACACTCCGATAATTGTTTGCAGTGCCGATATCGGATACTGCATCACTAAGCTAATTTTGTACCGGTTATTTTGTCCGATTTTTGCAATACCCGGACCCGAAATAATTTGTTATGAAAACCCGGAGTATATTAAAGCGAAAACTCGGACCCGGATCCGGAACTTTTCGGCAAAAATACCCGGAATAACCGGTTCACGCATTTGGAGCATAATAATCCAAAGGCTAGGAATCACAATTTCGGGACCTGCATCGCATATTATGTGTGACATTTATTACTTGTTGTAATTCACTGATATCTGGACCGATAGCGAGTTTGAGTACCGGTTGCGTAAGTGTGTTCTATAAAATCTGCCCAAATTTGGCGTAGCGTATCCGTTTATATTATACTTTCCGTATGTATACTTGCCGGTTGAATAGACCTTCGCTGTTCGCTCTAAAATTATTCTCGGTAAAAGGCTCAAAAACGCATAAAAACGTGAAGCGCTACCTACGGGTCTGAGTTTATATCATTTGTTTTCCATTTGCGTCGCTCGCTATTAAAACTATCAACACCGTGTGTTACAGGTGTGTAAGACCCGCCTTCGGATCGGTATAGGTGAAACAAATTGATATTTTCTCATGAGCACAGAAATCTGAGATATTTTATAATTCAACATTAAAAATACTTCTACCGTAGCTATGTTATTAATTGTCTTCGTTACATTATCCGTCAACATTGCATTAACCGTTAAAACTGCTCTATCGCTCCTGCTAAAGTTTCCTACAAAATGAAACCAAAACGTGTTAAAACACAAAACACAAAAAACCATAAAAATAGTATCAGTACTATGGATAGACACCAACAAACAGCGGCGAAAGAAACTTCATCTGTCATGTTTTCTGAAAATATATTTTTGTACTTCAAATGTCCATTAAAATGTGCATTTGTTATAGGTTATCTACGAAATAAAATTATATACTAAATTGAAAGCCCACGTAGCACAGGTCTGTTCCAGTTTGCAAATTCCAATTCCAAAAAGTCTCTATTTCCTAAAACTGCCCGCCAAAAGGTACAGTCAAAGCAATCAATTGCTGGGCAGGCTCAAACTAAAGACCTAAGCTTTAAATCAAAATCAAAAGATTCAAACGTCCCAAATTCTCCAATTATCAAGCAAAGCGGTAATAGTTCTCTGAATCACCATTACCCGATCGAAACGCCGAATTTCGAATCCTCACACATACTTTTGATCATTCGGCAGTTCGGCACAGCTTTACGAAGCAAAGTCGAACGGCGTTAAAATTTTCGTAATCTAACGATCTCTGATCAGACACTGGCTGGCGCCACTAGACGAAAACGAGCCGAATTTTACTTGAGGGAATTTATGGAGAGACACAAGCAGGGTGCAACCGGAATTCCGGTTCCTGCACTGTAAAAAATTGGTAGTCAAATTGACTCTCTCGGAAATAGGCTTTTCCTGTCTACATTTTGAGATTACGGGATATAGTCGAAGGTGGGATTTTGGGATTTTGGGATTTCGGGATATGACCGAAGATGGCATTTTGTGATTTCGGGATATGGTCGAAGGTGGGATTTTGGGATTTTGGGATTTAGGGATATGGTCGAAGGTGGGATTTTGGGATTTCGGGATACGGTCGATGGTGCGATTTTGGTTTTTCGGGATATGGTCAAAGGTGGGATTTTAGGATTTGTGATTTCGAGATGTGGTCGATGGTGGGATTTTTGGATTTTGGGATTTCGGATGGGATTTCGGGATATGGACGACGGTGGGATTTTGGGATTTTGTAATTTGGTGATAAGGTCGAAGGTTAGATTTTGGGATTTCGGGATATAGTAGAAGGTGAAATGCTCTTAAACTAGAGTCTAGACCTAAGCTTAGACCTGTGCCAAAGGCGTAGCCTAAGCATAAGCCTAAGCCTAGTCCTAAGCCTAAGATTTAGCCCTAGGGTTATTTTAAGATTTATTTTACGTGGAGCCCGCATGAGCCAAACCCTAAAGCCTGATATTTAGCCCATGACTTATTCAAGATCTAATCTCTGTTTAAAACCTATTCATAAAACCTTGGCTTAAGCCCAAGCCAATGCTATCTGTGGTCTAATCTACGCTTAAACAAAGCCTGCTCCTAAAGCCTAAGCATAAACTTAAGCGAAAGCCTAAGCCTAAGCATAAGCCTATGCCTAAGATGGTCCATGCATAGAACAGGGCCGGAACATTAGTATAAGCATATTACTAAGCCTAAGCCTAAGCCTAAGCAAAAAATAGTCTAAAGCTTAAACTGACTCTATTATAACTCCTTCGGAAAACGATCCGGCCCTGTTCTACACATGGGACCCTAAGACTTAGCCCGTAATGGTCATTTATGATTTAATCTACGTTTAAACCAATTCCTAAAGCTTCAGCGTCCTCAAACTATGCCTAAGCCTAGGCCTAAGCCTGAGCCATGGACTCTAAAATGTATATCTAAAAGCTTTACAAGTACATAAAAAACCCAGTTTTACCCCCCACGTGGGGGTTGTGGGGGTTCCGGTTTTATCCCAGTGGGGGTAATGTGGGGGTGCTGTTTTGCCCCAGTGGGGGTGATGTGGGGGTGCAGTTTTACCCCAATGGAGGTAGTGTAGTGGTGATGCGCATTTACCCCAGTGGGGGGGTCCGGTTTTACCCCAGTGGGGGTAATGTGGGGTGCGGTTTTACCCTAGTGGGGTATCAAAATACTAAAATATTCATTGTATTCGGGTTTTCTGCAAGTCTAAATGTACGCAAGTAAAACTCTGAATAATGTTCTGCTTACTTTATTGCCTGCCTGAATTTTCATCAACTTCGTAGGGTAGGGTCTCGTCAATTTTCTCAAACAGTTTGCCAACCAATTGATCCAAGTTAGCAGCTGTGAGGGCGACCCAGATGCACTACTAATTGGGGAGTATTGTTGAACTGGAAGAAAAGGGCGGCAAACTGATGTTGAACAACTCGCAGACGAAGAAGCTGACGGCTGGGGTGCTGTGGACAATACCGCAGCTGAATTTTGCTTGGTACAAATGTCAATAAGTCTTCGATCAAGTCGTTGTTGCTCGGCAATCACAATCTGTAAATGGTTTCCAATTCAGCCAGGCGTTGCTCAAGCGGTTTTTTCGTTGAAGAGGCGGCAGGATGGGTTGGCCTGTGATGGCGCAAAAGGCTGTCTGTTCTGGCAAATTGTTTATGATAAACGAAACATTTCACGTTTGCTTGCTCAAAATGTGTTTTTTCAAATGTCATGTTAAATTATGCGATTTGGTAAAAGTTGTAATGCGCAAATCGCATTTAAAGTTCATGATCCTATAGCAGTTTCTTAAGATCTATAAAAACGTCATTTGTGACGTCAATTCCCCATTTGCCTCCTATTCTTTTGTAGTCATCAAAATTATAATTATTTATATTGAGGCACCCACCAGGTTTCTCATGCACCTTCCTGTGCATTTCACAGTCAAATGAGCAAGCCCAGCAGGTGCTCCGATATTTTTTCCACTATTTTTGCTAAGTTTGGCAGAATTAACACATTTTGCGTGCTGCTGTCGTACTACTTCGGGACCAGTATTATGAAACACAAACAAGTGATCATCCCAGTCACATTTGTTGTTCAAATTTAAACTGCAGAACGGACACTTCATTTTTAAAGTAACTGAAAAAATACACAATAATCAACAATTTACCTAGTTTGAGAAAGGTTATCATCTCAAGTATATGCCATATACCAATAACTTCTCAACTTTGTAAAGGCAACAGGTTTCAGTCAATTAACATTGATTTTTACAAACAATGTCTAAAATTCCATTGAGATCATGTGGATGCACCCTCAAAACTATGGAGTGAATAATCATCGCTTAAATTCAAAATAACCTAACAACAATCACAGTATAACACAAAATTTTAAAGGTCATGCGTATGCATCCCCGAAGTCGTGGAACAAAAGTATCAAACATTAACTAGGAATCAAACGTCGGAACAGGTGGTCTATGTCCGTCATAAAACAAACCAGATACACACAAACTGCAAAGTGTACTGTGAGGTCATGCGGATGCATCCCCAAAGTTGTTAAACATAAGTTTTAACGGTAAACCACAATTTTAAACTTACAACAGGTGGTCAAATCCATCAAGAAATAAGCCTGATAACACACCAACTGCAAATTTGACTTTGAGGTTAAGCGGATGTATCCCCAAAACTGTGGAGTACAAGCTTAAACTGTCAAATATGAAACAGAAATTTTGAACAGCTGTTTGGGAACAATGTAAAACCTCGGTAGTGTTCTGTGGAACCATCCCCAACATTTTCACAACTAAGTTTCATTAGTTCGAAACCAAACGCACAGCTATCACCTCAACGTCGCTTAATTGTACCCGTTTTCTTTGGAAAGTGGGTCAACGTTTGCAAAATTCAGCCGTGCTAACAACGTTCCAACACTACAAACCACCTTGAACTGGTAAACTTTTTCATTGCAACAACTATTTACAAACTTCGTATTTATCAACAGCATGAAATCAACTCGCATCGCCATATCCGCAAAAGGGTTTCCCAAAGTGACAATCTTAAATCATATCTGGAACTTCATGTCAACTCAAAAGTTGCAGGTAAAAGTTTTATCACGACAGATTTTAAGCATGTCATCAAAATGGCATTGGAACACGGACAAATGAATATTAATGCCAGGGGACGAAATGAGTTTTTATATATATTCCACCCACAAGCCTATTGGACTTACGACTTGGAAGTAATATGGTTACTATTTGGTAGTAATTACAAACTTAGTCCAGGACACTGTTATCACATGCCTTGTAATTGAAGACCGCAGAAACTTGCAAATCTGCAAACGAAAAAACGGGATTCTCAAACTTTACGGATTATAATTAACTTTGGTATCCAACACTTACTAATATATGTTTGCGGGTATGTTCTAATATCGTTCAAGTATTCATTTAAAGATTCTTATCATTTGCTACTTCTTGTTTGAATTCAATGGTTTGTATTTTTGCCACACTAATGCAAAACTGTGTAATTAGTGCAAAGTTTAACAAACTTTTGAAAGTGCAAATTGTCAATGCAGTAAACCTATTGCAAAATCTAGCAATTTAGCATTCTAGACACTTTAGCAACACTAGTTTCGAATGAGAGGCGTGAGAAAAATAATGTATTGTGGTACTATTAGGGATGCATCTATTTATCGACATAGGAATCGCTAATAATCACCACTTTTTGTGAGTATCGCCATGGGCATGGCAAAAATTGACCAGTCGCAGCCCGTGCTTTTTGTACCATAACACTAAGTTGAAATGCTAAAAATTGTCACTTGTTGGTGTCTATCAGTGTGCCTGATCCGCGATTACCGCCCTTTTCTTCCAGTTCAACAATACCCCAATTAGTAGTGCATCTGGGTCGCCCTCAGCTGCTAACTTGGATCAATTGGTTGGCAAACTGTTTGAGAAAATTGACAAGACTCTACCCTACGAAGTTGATGAAAATTCAGGCAGGCAATAAAGTAAGCAGAACATTATTCAGAGTTTTACTTGCGTACATTTAGACTTGCACAAAACCTGAATACATTGAATATTTGGGTATTTTGATACCCCACTGGGGTAAAACCGCACCCCCGCATTACCCCCACAGGGGTAAAACCTCACCCCCACATTACCCCCACTGGGGTAAATCGGAACCCTCACAACCCCCACATGGGGGGGTAAAACTGGGGTTTTTATAAACTTCTACATCAGATGTTACGAATAAGCATCTAAATACCAAAGCCTAAGACGGAGCGTTGCATATACCTAAACCTAAATCTTGAACCAAAGGATTGCATAATCCTAAATCTAAGCCTAAGCCTAAGCCTAAGGAATTGCTTTCGATGAATTTTATTGAAATCGCAAAATCCCAACATCCCAAAATCCCAAAATCTCACCACAAACAAAAATATCATTATTTAGTTGGGGCGGTGGGATTTTGGGACGGCACTCAACTATACATGGGCCCATGGGCCGAAAATTTGATATTATTCTAACTTGTTTTTCTAAAATTGTCTGAGTGTGTATATATTGCCAAAATTTCAAATTTAGCGTCATACTTTATAATTGATCATATGTTTCCAGCTACTTTACTGCATTTGTTTCAGGGTTTTGTCATCCTAAAAACTGGTGCGTGTACACCGTTAAAAAGCGATAAAAAAGCGTTAAAAATGAACTTCTTGGTAACAAGAATTTTTTGTTTTCCGGCTCCGGTTCCGGTATTTTTTAACTTTCCGGTTCCGGTTCCGGTATTTTATATATAATTTCGGTTGCACCCTGTGATCGCAAGATACAAATAAAAAACCTCGTGAACGGAGCAAGTGTGAGGTCAGACGCGAAGTACATTTTTTAAAATCACAGTGCATGCGGGGTTCACGTTATAACTGGGCCAGTTTGGTCACTCCAGACATATATATGTCTTGAATGTAAAAACCTCAGTTTCTCAAATTTTACAGAAATCTGTTTGTTAAATTTTCAACCCTTAATGTCTAAAATTTAAGAGTGTGTTTCATTAACGATTAAAGACAAATATTTTTGAATTACAAGACAAATATGGCTGAAAAATAAGACAAATGTCTGAAATAAAAACTTGTTTGGTAATTTTTAAGACATATGTCTTCATAGAAACAAGATTTACCAGATTTGTCGCCTTCAAAATTGGGAGCTAAGCTCAACCAAATTCCCTAATTTTACAACCTTAAGATACGTCCAAAAAGTAAACTTAAATTGCGGGAGCGGGGAGCCTGAGCTTAACTCGAAATATCTTTGAAATTTGGTTATTTATTTACTCTCTTAAAGATTAAAGGGAGCAACTCACATACATGAAAATCAGAAAATAAATTCTTGAATATAAAAGACAGCTATGATGTTTGAAAGAAAAAATTTGATTCTATATAAATTATGAATATATGACATTTATGTTTCAACCATTTCAGACACAAATTTCTGGACTGTTTATAATGTCTGAAATACAAGACATTAATGTCTTGTAAATTTGAGAAAGTAAGAGTTTTGAAATTCCAAAACAACTTTGGGTAAACATTTCGTCTGCTTATAGCTCCCATACCGTATTCAAAAATTCGTATTTGTCTGCTATGTGTAGGCTACCTTCTGTTCGTCAATATCATATGATATTCGAGGTATTGTCTGCGAATATCATATGATATATTTTCAAATATCTGCATCCTTGAGGTAATAAACATGCCCAAATTGTTTTGTAAATATCGTACGATGCTAGAATTTGAAATTTGAATTTCTAAATTAGGAAGACTTGATTCTAAAAGCGATTTTGTGTCAAAAACAAATTTGCAGTCGTGTATTAGGTATTTAAGAGGATATATGTGCCGCTGCCGTCCGAGTTTTTATTTATTCATTAGCACCCGAAGATTACACTGTCCCGCTGAACATCATATGATATTCGTTTTAATTTTGGAACATTGTGATATTCGCATAAATGTCCCACAGTATTACGTGAGTCACGTGACCTACCGACACTAGTACATATTGAATATTTGAGAGCGGTAGTTTCTAAAGCTGTCATATGATATTGTAATTTTGTCTGTTGACCCATAACAGCCCGAATTTTAACGTGACGTCGTATCAACATGGACAATCCGTGACCCGCCTGCCCGGTGACAACTTTAATCCCGCATAAATCGGCTATCTTTCAGGTGAAGTGGGTGAGTGTGAGCTTTATGGGTACATGTTTAGAATAGGGTAAAATCCTCGTGACCTTAAACCTTAACGTATTTTTTTAATCAGGATGAATTCAATGTTGTTGTGGATGGTGTATCCGTTTGGGGAAATATATGTGGTAAAAACACATAAACCATGTCCACTCAACCGACAATCAAAACAGTGATAGAACACTGAAGAAAAGCTAGGTCAGCATCATATTCCAGAACAAGGATTAGATAACCGTCAGGGCCAATGTTGCTTTATAGGCCGTCACATTTTCCCGGTACAGAAATGTACCAGGAGTACCCGTCCCATTTTCCCGGGACAGCAATGTACCAGGAGTACATTCAAAAAATATAATTGGGACAGCGGGACAGTTGGGACAGATGAGACAGTGGGACAGATGGGACAGTTGGGACAGCTGGGACAGTTGGGACAGATGGGGCAGATGGAATAGTTGGGACAGATTTGATAGTTGGGACAGATGGGACAGATGGGACACTTGAGAAAGATGGGACAGATGGGATAGTTGGGACAAACGGGACAGATGAGACAGTTGGACTGATGGGACAGTTGGGACAGATGGGACAGTTGGGCAGATGGGACAGTTGGACAGATGGGACAGATGGGACAGTTGGGACAGATGGGACAGTGGGACGGGTATATTTGTCCCGGGAAATTGGGACGGCCTTTATAGCAACACGGGCCACCGTCAGGACCGGATTTAAAGTGGTATTAGGCCCGAGGCCCATAAACTAGCAGACCTATAAAATAAACTAATGCAACACGTTTAGCAGTGACAATGTATTGTCCACCAGGAAACATTATATGTCCGAAAAGAGCGAAAATCGCAGCATATGAATATGTAAATGGATTTAAGAATGAAGCTTTCTCGCGAGATTCAATATAAAACTACGTATGCATCTTGTTCGGTTCGCTTTACCAGGTTTCATTGAGAGTGGGGCCAGTTTAATAGGTGGCTCAAAATCGAAAGCTTGCTTTTACCATGATTTAACACAATACGTCTATCCTCAACCTCGTTTTACACGCGAGATTATGTAGCAATTGAGATGACTTGATGTTAGAGAAAAAACCCAAGAGTGTCTTGGGATTTAACTTAAAAAACAAGCGTGACGTGTGTATAGCTCGCTCCACTCAAGTTTCTGATGTTAATGTAGCTCCCCCGATTCCACGCCAAAACTTAAATTTTTAAAAATTCAAACTTTAATTTCCCAAATTCCTCTATTGGACTCAAATTTTATTGTCGAAAAATTGGACAAATTATATAAAGTACCATTTGACACAGGTCGCGGAGCTACAAGATGAATATTGTTAAATGTTTGCCAATCAGACGTCTGACTAACGAGTTTTTGTTTAACGAAATTTCGATCCGAACCATGATCGTTGGTAGCGCGCCAAATCAGTTATTTGACAACTCTTCAAGGAAACTTCGGATTGCAGAAAGCTTACCCCCACTCGACTGTAGAGCTCTGCAAACTGCGTCAAATGATATATTTGTAAAACTTTGAAAAAACATTTGGTTTCCAAGGGGTTGAACTCCACACAAAAAAGTATTTCTGATATGCAGAAAGTGTTTTCAGGATAACAGAAATATTTCTAGAATTTCAGAAATATATTTCAAGTGACCTTTATGTAAATTAATTTCTGAAATACAAGAGATTTTTTCCTACATATATTAAAAGAAATTTTGTTTTGAGTGTGGCCTTAAAAATCGAATTTTATCAAAAATTCAAATTTGGCAAGGGAATGACCAGGGGGTCATCAGAAGCTATATGCAAAGTTTCAAAATGCATCTGAGACCGCCTATCTGCGGTCAATGGCGTACCTGAATCTCATTTCGATAGGGCTAACTTTATTATTTTTGGTATTAAAACCTAGCGAAAATGTTCAAAAACTACTAGGATTTCGAGGATTCAAGTTTATTTAAATACAATGGCTTATTTCTGATTGTCACAAATCTCTGTAAATATATCCCATCCTTTGCTCCTTCGCCCGTACTTTCAAATGCGATCAGCATCTATCACTAGTTAGCGCTAGGTTTTCAAACTGACAAACCTCTGTAATGGTGGCCCAAATGTATACAAGACAAATCAAATCTAAAATTGTTAACTTCTGAATTTCAAGCCAAATTAACGATTCGAAAGATACACCAATCACTAACCTATAATACCAGGTGCGACACATTTCAAAATGGGATCCTTGCTTTAGGGTTGTCCTATACTCGACGTCCTGTGCTGTCCGTCAAGGTTCGTCACACATACGCCACCCTTCATCCAGGCCCGTAGCCATGGGGGTCTTAACCCCGCCAGAAAAATTTTGGCCCCACTAGAGAATTTTTAACCTTGCTTGTGCTCATTGAAAGCCCTTGAATGCCCCGTTGAAAAATTTTTAGCCCCCCCTAGTAATGTGAGCTGGCTACGAGCCTGCCTGTCACTGTCCGTTATCCGTACCAGCACCGTTTCTACTATACGTTATCCTGCGTGAGTTATCTGCGTACGATACCGCACGGCTTGGACAGCGCCGGACGTCAACAACATAGGGCAGCCCTAAAACCCTTGAAGCTTGTTTTTATACGTCTAAACCGCCAAGCGGCTGTATACTTAATAATATACTGCCAGTCATACAACTATATGCAGACTATACTGTATAGTGATAGGTTTGTTATACTGCAAACGTTTTTAATATAGACAACCACGTTAAAATATTGTCCTTTATGCGTGTGCTACATAGCGTATACGCTTTTACGCTGATTCATTGTTTATTAGTCCTACGAGTACACCAACGATGAATACACAACCGTTACTTTTTAGTTAAATGTGATTGGTTAAACTATAGTTTGTTATCGTTGATTTTGATTGGCTGTCTAAGTCTAGCGACCGAAATATTGGAAATTGGTTGGATATAAAAATTGGTTATTTTACACAAGCCTATGAATACAACCGTTTACTTTTTGTTTCGTAGTTAAATGTGATTTGTTAAAGTAAACGTAGGTTTGATTTTGATTGGCTGTTATGTCTGGCAAAGGATATACTGCAAATTGGTTGGATATAAAAATTGGTTGTTTTCGTTATGCGATGATGCATAGTTTTACATTTACTTAGGCTTATGCTAATGTGATACATAGTTTTAAAGCAGCTATTAACTTGTCAACATGCCGTAGAAGCTGTTGAGTGTTGATTTTTCAAGTTTAATGTTACTCCGCGCTGTATTTTAATTTGTTTTTCTGCGCACCACTATTTCAGCAGAGAGTGTGGTTAGACGGCTGTAGCCTGGAAGGATGCAGCAGGACAGTATATTTTTCGGTCAGCTAAGCTAGACAAGGTGGAGACGTAGGTTGATTGAAAACTAGAAAGATTTGAAATCCAGAAGGAAATGTTTTAAAACCTTTCACTTTTTGCAGTCATTACACATGTTTGTCTACTGAAGTGCATCTATTAAAATTTTAGCGCTGTTCTGTGCTGGTTTAGCATATTTTTTGACACTTATAATATTGATTTAGGGTGTCTGTTGGTCGGAAATAATTCTCAAAAACGTCGCATGAACAAATTGGCAATCATTTTTAAACTACAATCAATTATTGATAAGTTAACTCATCGAAAACAATTTAATAGATAAATGATGCAAAATTTTTATACAACATACACACCAAGTAGGTGTAAAATTACAATGTGGACATTTCTATTCCGATTGATTGTGCAATCGGATCGGAATCGGAACTCGTTTTGAATCGGAATTCCAATTGCATCCTGGGAGTGATAGATATCAGTACAACAAATTAAACGCCGTGGAACAAACTCGTTAATCAAAGATTTGTAAACTACGAAATTTTACATTTATCTGGTACTGGTTTTTTAATGTATTAGTCAAACCAAGAGTGAATGATTTTTACAAGAGTGTGCAACTGGGTACATTCTGTACACAAAATAATGTACCCAGCGCACGTTGTATTTTTGACCTTTCCCCCTTATTTGGGGGGACCATTGAACCAATATTTTGAATTTTAGCTAAAGTCGCTCCGATTATTTAACTCCTATGTTTACTATGTCGATTAAGTGGTGACTACCCCCAAATCAGGGGGGGTCGAGCAAAAATGAAACACGTGCTGGTACACTTTGTGCCATGCACTACCGCATCAGTTGCACACTCTTCTGCAAGTGTACATCATTCACTCTTGGTCAAACTAACAACACCTAAACTCCAGTATTGTTTTATTATTGCAAATCATCGAGGTTTTTGTCGCCCCATTTTAACAACACCGTTCAGTCATGAATCTTGAATGTTTCGTTTTGTAGTTTAAAGTAAATATTTGAATAGAAAATGTTCCGATTGGAAAAAATACGAAACTCTGTTGTCATGATTACATACTTTTTATTTTAGAAATACATGTGGAAGATGTATTTTTAGAGGGTTTACTGAGCAGCTGTATTTAAAAAACGGTTGTGTTTGTTTTACTTGTTGCAGAATTTTTTATTTGAAAACGCACGAAGTATATACGTATGTATAATTTCAACTAATTTTGGTCGGTTGAGTCCGGTGAAAATGTTGTAAGCGAGCTCGATTTTTGATGGTTTTGATGTACGAATTTGTTGTTCCAAAAAGTTTCATTACTCTGCTGATTGCAATCTCGCGTTCATAAAACCTGAAATATAATATGTTTGTGGATTTCAGTTGGTTAACGACTTAATAGTCAAATTTAAATCTGAGTTAAAGACTGCATATTAGCACTTACACGGAACCATATATACTGTAAAAATCATTTATTATATATCTCAACATGTGTGAAGAAGACGTTGCCGCTCTTGTCATCGACAATGGATCTGGTATGTGCAAAGCTGGTTTTGCTGGTGATGATGCGCCGCGTGCTGTGTTCCCCTCGATTGTTGGACGTCCCCGGCATCAAGTAAGTGTAGAATTTATGAGTTGTTACCTGTACGTACTAAATGGAAAAAAGTAGGGATGTGCCGATACCAAAATTTTTGCCGTTGCCGATACCGATAATAATTGATTACTGTTGTAACTGTTGTTGCGAGAGATGACAAGAGCTTCTTGCTGGCCGATGTTAGGATAAAGGCCGTCCCATTGTTTCGGAACATACAATAAACCAGGAGCGCACACATATTCACTCCTGTTCACATATGCACAGCCGATTATTATATACGAATATATTATATTTATATATCAAGGTGCGACCGGATATCCGGCTCCGGCAAAAAAGCGACATCCAGCTCCGGTATTTCATTTTACCAGATGTTTTTAAAAGTGCAAAAATTTGAAACCATTATTTGTATTTATGCCAACTACTATATATGCAAATGATTGACTTAACTTACTTTTACATATTTTTTGTCATACAGGCTGGGAGGGGCGGTCTCGGTCTCGGCAAGTCTCAGGATTTGGCTGGTCTCGGTCTCGCTTTTTGTCAGTCTCGGTGGTTTGCAAACCGAGACCAAAGAGGTGAAAAAGCGAAAAGCAATCACTAAAATTTTCCTTGGATCGCAGCTTCGGCCCAGAAGTACTTGCGCATTTCGCCTACCAACACAGACAGCGTACGATCGTGGAGCACCGCTACCTAGTTATACAGCGATTTGAGAAACAGAATGACCCCCCGGTTACCCAAAATTCGATTTTTTGAAAGGAAACAAAACATTTTGATTTTGTTGCAACAAAGCACAAATAGTTGCATTTTAGCGTTTAAAACATTTTATAACATCGTGTGAAAAAATATGGGTCATCCGCATTAATAACATACGCTATGCTAAAAAATTCTCCAGTCTACTGTGTTTGCCCCGGCTCAAAAACAACAGTATAGCTTCTTTGACTTAGGGTTGTACTGAGGGTGTTTTGAGACAGTGGAATTTGTTCCGAGCCTTTTCGAAGGGTATATATTGGGACTGTTTCCAAGTGAAGTTTAGCGGCGATTTATTAGTTTAATTAAACAACACTATAGCTCTGAATTAGGAATTGTATGTACCGAGGGTGTTTTTAGACAGTGTGATTTGTCCCGAGCATGTTCGAAAGGTATGTCGACAGTAGCCAAGTGAAAAGTAAAGTAAAAAATAGATTTTGGAGGGGATTTATTAGTTTAGTTGTATGAAGCCGGAATTCAAAGCAAATAAAAATGTTCAAAGTTTTGTTAAATCAAAAATTGACCTGTTAAGTGTGTATTTTTGGTACATTGCTATTCCGGGACCATGGAACGGTCTTCAGCGTAACATTGGCCCTATTGCTTGTAAAGGCTCTCCAGCGCGTAGTACTTTGATAACATACAAATGCAATAAAATTGGTTTTATATTATATAAAATGATAAATTTATGTTTTGATTATTTGATTGTAATTTACAGGGTGTGATGGTTGGCATGGGACAAAAAGACTCGTACGTTGGCGACGAAGCGCAATCAAAGCGTGGTATATTAACGCTGAAGTACCCCATCGAACACGGAATTGTCACTAATTGGGATGATATGGAAAAAATTTGGCACCACACATTCTATAATGAACTTCGTGTCGCACCTGAAGAACATCCAGTGTTATTGACAGAAGCGCCATTGAATCCGAAAGCAAATCGAGAGAAAATGACTCAGGTGCGTATATAGCAGGGAGTAAAACGGAACTGAATTTTATACCGGAATCGGAACAGAAAATTTGTACCGGAATTAGAATTACAACCGGAATGGAACTATAAATTTTCAAATTATATATATACATATATACTTTTTATATACCGTCTTATTAGTTATGTATTACATGTATATATATATATCATTGAGTTATGCACTGGTGCAGTAGATTTATTTTTGCGTGCATGTGGTTATTCACGCTTCGATGATAATTTCCATGGCTATATAAGAAATGCACGCTGAGAACTAATACAAGTACCGGTTGTTGCGAAATTTTACAAAATTGCAGACAAATTTCACACATAATGTCCGATACTGGTTAGTAACGATGAAAAATTGCGATTCCGGTTGCACCTGCAATTAAAATTGGAAATGCATTTGGATTGCATTGTGATCGGAATCGGAATAGTATTGGTACGCTTGCGAAAGGATTCCCGGTTTTCGGTATGACTTGAGCTTAGGCTTAAACTTATAACTTATAAGTGCCCAAAACTGATACTCGAACACCATTGCGATTTTTGTTTGAAGCCGGGTCTGGATGATTGATATAGGTAATGTCGGCCATGTAGGTATAGCAGTTGTGAGATGTGGTTAAACATCAGTGATGTAAACGCAACTGTGACTGGTTAATGGTTATCCGTGTTGCGTATGGCCAAATAATTAAAAATCTCATTGGTTTTAACGTCAAAAACAGTTGTTTATTACTAATTCGATGGATAGCAGATTAGCCTACGACAGATATACTGACTTGAGTTAGTCAAAGATATAAAATTGCGTTTAAGGGCCTTGCATTACCATATTGATGTATTAAAAATACACACAGCAGAACCGTAAATTATAAAAATATTGGGAGGAAGTCGAACGGATCAAATGTTTAATAAGCGTATGTTTTAGATCATGTTTGAAACATTCAATACGCCAGCTATGTATGTTGCGATTCAAGCTGTGTTGTCACTGTATGCGTCTGGACGTACAACAGGCATTGTTTTGGGTATGTGCATGTGCATGCTAAATGCTAAATAACTAATTTTAGATTTTCATGTTTCGTTTTACGGTGGCGTTATTTATTTATTGACGTTCGACGCCGGCCGTCACCGGATGTCACCGTGTGGTATCGGGCGTACGTGAAATTACTCCCGTACAATGTTGTATGGTGACCAATGGTGACGGACGCGACGGCGACGCACGACAAGTATTACCGCCACCCTTAGTTCTAAGCATCAGAGAACAACCATGTATGTCGCCGACAAACCATTTATGTCGCCGACAAACCATTTATGTCGCCGACAAACCATGTATGTCGCCGACAAGCCATGTATGTCGCCGACAAGCCATGTATGTCGCGGACAAACCATGTATGTCGCCGACAAACCATGTATGTCGCCGACAAGCCATGTATGTCGCGGACAAGCCATGTAAGTCGCCGACAAGCCATGTATGTCGCCGACAAACCATGTATGTCGCCGACAAGCCATGTATGTCGCCGACAAGCCATGTATGTCGCCGACAAGCCATGTAAGTCGCCGACAAACCATGTATGTCGCCGACAAACCATGTAACTAGCTTTTTAAAGAAACGTTATACCCCTATTCACGCGTACATGTTTTGCATCAAAAACTTGCACATGTAACTTGCATGCGCAAGTTTGATCACAAAACAGGTTTAAAGTTCTTGCCGCTGCAAATTATTCACTGTTTAATCGGAAGACATGTTGTTGAGTGCTTCTGAATTAATTCGTTCTTTTAAAGTTTTAAACGTTTTCAACTTATGAAATTTCGTGTAGAGCCTTCTTTACGCGTGAATGTTTTAATGGCCGAGCTAAAACTTGCAAGTTTTTTCAAAAATTATTTCGAAGAATTTGCAGCTGCAGTATATTCATTATGAATATGCGTCATGAATTAGTTCATAATCATGAACAGGCCTTGGAAGTCCAGTTAATTCATCAACATCATCATCATTGACTGAACTGGTAATTCATACTTATTATGCTTGATAATTTATTGCAGTCATCTAAATTTGTTCATATAAATTCATGTCAAGATTCAGAATGAAAATGATGTTTCCTTGCAAAAACTTGCAGCTGCAAGAATCTCGTGCAAGTTGCAGCTGAGATTCTCGCTTCAAAATCTTTCGCGTATTAATAGGGCTTATAACCAGATTCATTCATCATTATATATTTTAATGTTGCTTCTGCCAGAGTAGTTTTTCTTATTTTAATTTTAACATATCCTGTGGCTGTATTTTCTCTCAATCGGTGTAAAGATAGGTCAAACAAGGCATATTTTAATTTTGTGAAAAATTCTGTGTGATTTTGTGTTTCTAGACTCCGGTGATGGTGTGTCGCACACTGTTCCAATTTACGAGGGTTACGCGTTGCCGCACGCTATTTTGCGTTTGGATTTAGCTGGTCGTGATTTGACCGATTATCTGATGAAAATCCTCACAGAACGTGGTTATTCGTTTACTACGACAGGTTAGTTAAACAGTTTTTCTAACATAATCGTGCTCAGGATGTCAACCGAAACATCTGTCAAACCAATCATGTGCGTAATTGTGCGTACATATCAGAAAATAATTCTTGGTGTTTTCAGTTGTTACACCGTTGGTAGTTATCTACTGTGGTGGTTCTCCTTGTGCGAGTTTCCGTGGTTTTTTGCATTTTGCTGAAAATATTTTAAGCTCAGTGTTATTGCATAATATACGTAGTATTATGATTAAAATAGATCTTATGTGTATATATAGTACTCAAAGAAAAAGGGAGATTTCAAATTTCGAAGGTTGCACTTTATGCTAAATTTTTTTACGATCGAGCAGTTAGCCAGGATTTTGGAAATGGGGTTGTCATCTAGAAGAATTGATGTTTTGTAATAATTATCATCCACTGTGCTGTGTAATTATTTTAGCCGAGCGTGAAATTGTCCGTGACATCAAAGAAAAGTTATGCTACGTCGCACTCGATTTCGAGCAAGAAATGTCTACTGCGGCGGCTTCTTCCTCGCTTGAAAAGTCTTACGAATTGCCGGACGGACAAGTGATTACGATCGGCAATGAGCGATTCCGATGTCCAGAAGCAATGTTTCAACCAAGTTTTCTGGGTAAGCTAAGTTAAATGGTCCGACACAGCTTTAAGATGTATGCTTTTAAATATCACAGTAGCATTTTAAGAGCGTGGTGTGTAGCGAATCAGTATGAGGTTGTCTACTTGGCTGAGATACGGTTTGTAAATGGACGGAGAATGTCATAGGTAGGTATGCGCCCGATTAATTGACATTCGTGAGTATCGCGGTCAACCAACACTGCAAAAAAACTACTAATGCTTTGCTGATACTTTTTGCACTTGGCTGTGAGTTGGCATACTATCAATTTCACTCGCTGGCGTATTCTTTCATCTTTGTTTGAAAAATTATTTGAGATGAGCTGTTCTGATAAAATTATAAACCATTTATCGTTGTTAGCATTCCTAGCTGTTCTTCAAGCATTGGTACTAAAATTGAAATCGGCATCGTTTCAAAATCGGCAAAATTTGAAAAATAAGAATTTTGATAGGCAAAAATTTTGGTATCGGCGCGTCACAAATTAAGTATCAGTGTATTTTAGTCAAAAGGCAATTTCAATCTTTGTATGGTGGCCTCATCCGGCTGGCGATTGCAAATTCGATGAAACCGAATCCGAACCTTGAATTTTGCAAATTTCAGATAATATATCAATAATTTTGTTTCTGAATAGCAACTTGGTCAATTTTGAACATATGTTTTCGACCTACGTACATAAGCAATAACATTTAGTATTTCCGCAAATGTATTTTTTCGCAAACGCAATAGCGCAGTTTCTATTTGTAGGTATGGAATCTTGTGGTATTCATGAAACTACTTACAACTCGATCATGAAATGCGATGTCGATATTCGTAAAGATTTATACGCGAATACCGTCCTATCTGGTGGTACATCTATGTTCCCTGGAATTGCTGACCGAATGCAAAAAGAAATCACAGCGCTTGCGCCGTCCACTATGAAGATTAAGGTTCGTCAATTAAATACTTTGCTGCTATGTGCCAAAAATTACTGGAACCGGGTGAAGCCTGGAGGTATTTTTATTTACACCGTACATACATATATCAATTTATTGTACATGTACAGCTAAGTAAATGGCATCAGTTTTTGTAGGTTTAATCTGTCCAAAAATCGAGTCAACAGTTATTTATGAACTGGGCAGCCGAAACTATATAACCGTACCGAAATTCTGAATCAAAATGGCTGGTTGTGCTCGGGACAATAGTATTTGGAAATTTTTCAATGCGACGTGATTGGGTTTGTCACATGATTTTGTTGAACATTTTAACTAAATGGTCAAAGTTTGAAATATGCTGTTACCGACAACGCTGCTTGTGTCCATGTTGTTGAGTACTAAACAATAATTTGGCAACAAAAAATTGTAAATTCGAATTCCCGGTTCTGCTGTGGCAAAATATGGTTGGAAACCTCACCACAGTAATGTATGTTTTACACTTTATACATTGTTTACAATGCGCAAGCATACATAAGTAAATAGTAGTACATTGTTAATTTTAGATTATTGCCCCTCCGGAACGCAAATATTCCGTATGGATTGGTGGCTCAATTTTGGCCTCACTCTCCACATTCCAACAGATGTGGATCTCAAAACAAGAATATGACGAATCCGGTCCATCGATTGTTCACCGCAAATGCTTTTAAAGTTTTCATCTTCAATTTGAAGATTCTCAAGTCACAAATAGTGCAAAAAATTGCTACATTATTTAGTATAACTACAGTATATACTTGTTATCATTTTCAATTTGATTAGGCAGTTTTCAATTTTCATTCGGTTGTCGAACATTAAAAGTGGTCGAATACATACAAAGTAAGCTGTGCTGTGCTTATTTTACGTTTGAAACTCGGGCTTTTCGGTTGGAAATATAATGAATCTACGTTCAATGTTGTCAAGCTAGTCTCAATTACGCAGTAATTTATGTGCTTGGGAATATGACAGACAAATAAACACTGTCGAGAAAAACATATTAGATTGAAGTGAAGAATTTGAGCAGTGATAGGTGCTATTCATTAATTTTTTTAATTTTTGTTTTAATAAAAGTGTTGTTTTTTATTGTATTTTTTCATTGCATATCCCGCAAGTGCAAAATTATAATGCGCCGAATTCATAAAAATGGCGTTCGCAGTATCTAAGTATTCCATACAGCAATCCGGGCCTACACACAAAATCAATTGTCTTGTATTCAAGAAATATTGTCTGAAATTTAAGACAATAATTATGTCTTGATACGGACTTCAGACTTATATATGTCTTGAATTCGAGACTTATATTAAATTTCTTAAATTATTTAGAAATATTGGTCTAAAATTTTTGACACTTAAATGACTGAAATTTAAGACTGTTTTGTGAATGATTAAGAAAAATATTTCTGAAATACAAGACAAATATTTCTGAAATAAAACACAGAGATTTGCCACGAAAATCGGCTCCAAAATTGGGGGCTAAATCTCGACGGAATACCTTAATTTTACAACCTATGATACGTCCAAGACGTCAACTTAGGTTTGGGCGAGCCTGAGTTCAACCCGAAATATGTCTGAAGTTCGATTATATATACACTGTTAAGAATATAACCAGCAACTTTTTTACGTACATGAAAATCAGAAATTAATTCTTGAATATAAGACGATTATTTCTTGATGAAATTTGTGTTATAAATTGGCAATAGCAATTTCTTGAACATAATACATTTATGTTTAACCATTAAAGAAACGAATTTCTGAGTTTTTAAGGCTATTAATGTGTGAAATACAAGACAGCAGAGTGAAACCGGAGGTGAAAACTACCGGAGCCGGAGGTCAACGAAACTTGCTGGAGGTGAGGCGAAATTAGGTGGTAAAAATGATGGTTAATCAGTTAATTTGTGCTAATATCTGCAATATGTTGCTCAGTTTTTTGGTTTTACGCTAAGATTCTGCGAAATTTTGGAAATTCTATCTTAAAAATTGTGATAAAAGTAGCCTTGACAGAGTATTTACAAAAAGATTCCTCAAACGGACACTAGGTACTATAAAACAATTCATGTTGTACAGTGGCGGATCCAGGATCTCAAAATGCGGTGACCAAAATTTCACAGGTAATAAACTTACTTTTGTCCCACATAAACCACGAACTATTGTCACAAAATTGCAAAGTATATAATTTTTGTCGAGGTGCTGTTGGGGGGCCCCACGGCCGGGGTAGCACCCCATGGATCCGCCATTGATGTTGTATTGAGATGGGATACATTTTGTGCTAAAAGTATGTTTGACTTTTTGCTCGAGAGGACCTGCTTCAATTTTATAATTGTGGTTCGTAATCGGACCCACGTGATAGCAAATGTCAGTTATTTTGAGCTAGAAATTCGAGCCTACAACTTTAATGTACTAGCATGGTGTATTAATGGACAGCAAACTAATGGAGACAAAACGGAAAGGGATAATGATAAAGTGAGATAGAAACGCAAATGTGATGGTAGACAGCAGGGTTTAGGTAATCGGAGGTGAAAAATACCGGAGTTCAACTTTCAAAACGAAGTTTTCGGTAAGTATATAGTTGAATTGATGTTTAATTTCCTTATTAACAAATCTGGGCCAATGTATAGAACAGGGCTGGAACAGTAGTATAAGCATATTCCTAAGCCTAAGCCGAAGCGTATGGATGAGCCTATTCCTAAGCCTAAGCAAAAAAATTAGTCTAAAGCTTAAACTGGCTCGTATTATAGCCCCTCCGGAAAACGATCCGGCCCTGTTCTATACATGGGCCGAAATCTGTAAGGTGTTATTAAACCTTTTGGTTTTATGTTTATTTTTCGGAATCTCGGCAATTTTTTTCTAAATTTGTACCAAAAGTTTGAACTAAACGCACCAAACAAATAAATTCTGTAAGACTAAAAATTTCGGCCTATGTTACTTTAAGGGGCGTCAAGGTTTCTGGTGGGTCTACAAACCAGTATAGGTTTAGATTCTAAATTACATTTTTTGCTTAGGCTTTTAGGCTTAAGCTTAGGCTTAGGAATTTATTTTTGCAACGCTTAGGCTTAGGAATACGCTTAATTTACTGTTTACACACCTTAAAGTAACATTGGCCAAAATTTCATAACCGAAATTGCCGGAGGCCGGAGCTGGAGGCAGACCTCCGGTTGTACCCTGGTACGTATATTGAAGTGTAAAAGCCTGAGAAATGTTTTACTATATTTTTATACCAACTGCCAATACAATTGACTATTGAGTCATTGAACCAATGTTAATTGTAGCATATCTGTCAGGGTTGTTGGCCGGAAAAAATGTTTTTCTCGTTTTTCCATTTTATCCGAGGGGGGTGGAAAAAATGGAAAAATATTATACGATTCTTTAATATATTTTGCAACTAAAAATATATATATCGTGTATATATCCAGCAGGACACATTATATGTTCGAAAAGACTGAAATTGCAGCATATGAATACATAAATGAAATTCTGAATTGCAGCTTTGCCGCGAGATTTATGTAAAACTAAAACTACATATACATCTCGTTCGATTCGCTCACCAGGTTTAATCGACAGTGGGGCCAAACTTATGGCGCTCAAAATTGAAGACTTTACCGTATGATTTAACACAAGAATACGTCTTGCTTCAACCTCGCTTTGTTCGCAAGGTTGCAGTGGTTAGGAGGCTTTCATATCAGAAAAACCCAAGTGTCTTGGAATTTAAAATATGCTTACAAAAACAAGTGTAACTTGTGTAGCTCGTTTCACTCATGAGTTTTTTAGTTCTGACAACCTCCCCCCGATTATAGCGCATCTAAACTTAAATTTTTAAAAAATTCGAATTTTGAAGGTCTTATATTTCTAGTTTGAATTCAAAATTTTTTGTAGAAAAATCAGACAAATTGGTCAATGCAAAGAACAGGGGCGGAACAGCATATTCCTAAGCCTAAGCATAAGCCTAAGCGTAAGAATGAGCACTTCCTAAGCCTAAGCCAGGCAAAAAAATTAGTCTAAACATTATGCTTACTCTATTCTAGTTCCACAAAAAACGCTTTACATGGGACGACAAATTATATACCAACTGACACAGGTTGCGGAACTAAGACGAATATTGTTAAATGTTCTCCAATCAAACGCCTGGCTGACGAGTTACTGTGAAATAACTAACTTTGGCGCCGAACCATGATCGCTGGCAAGGCGCCAAATCAGTTATTTGACAGCAGAAAGTTTAACACCGCTCGTCTTAGCTTTGCAAACTGCGTCAAATGATATATAATTTGTCCAAGTTTTAGAAAAAATTGTTTTTGGGTCCCAAGTGGCTGACATTGTGGCCTTACAAATCCAATTTTTCAAAAACTCAGTTTTTGTCATGGAATAATACAGGGTATGTCATCAGAAGATCAAATTTGCAAAAAGGTTCAAAATCCAAGCATTTTTGGGCAAACGCCCGCGAAGGGTGGGATAACCAATCGCTCAGACAAAGAATCATTTTTTCATTTTTTCCGGATAAAACAACCCTGATATCTTTAATAACAACGTTGCGAGAATTTATTTTGTACAATAAAAATAACAGAATTTCCGGCATTATCAAACGGAACCGGACACGGACATCGACTACTTTTACGGGAAATGGAAATATATATTCGGCAGGGTATAACCTGATATCCGTTTCCATTTTCGGTATTAACAACCGTGCATCCGCTAGTTTTTGTTTAAAATTTAGAAAGCCCGATGAATACTTGCAGGCTTCAATTGTTGTGGCAGAAAAGTAAAGCATCTTTGAAACTTTTATACTTCAATATCCGTCTACCGGGTCCGTTATTTTAATCACTATCCGTTTCCGTTATTTTTTACCATTAGTTTAACACCCTAAATCTTCAAAAATATGAAAATTCCTTGATTTTGGAGCCTTCAGGCTTTTACATTGATTTGGGCCGAGCCCCCACATGCTTGTCAAGCCAATACATTCGTGCAGTGTAGGTTCTAATGGAAATAGGATTTTCACGCTTTGTTTGGTACTCGAAATACATTGGCCCAATATTTATACAATTCAAATCGAGTTTGATAACAGTTTTCACACCCGCGATATACCTAACACTAGCATACTTTGTTCAACTCTGCTCATTTCTATTGTAGTATTGAATACAATCACGCCAATAGCTTTGCCTTCCAAAACATTTTTCGAATGAATTCTATGAATTCTGAAACTGTTATATAATGGCATGTAAGTTCTATCAGTCAACATTGATTTGTTTTATCTGCTGTAGTTACCCGAATAATAGGATGTAATAAGATAGGATCCCAATTTTCCCAATCACTAGAAGTCTGTATACCCTAATTGGAATTCGTTAGTGGAAAGAGTCCATAAAAGATTACAAAGTTGAAGACAGAATCAGCGAATGTGTTCATGACAGGGTGTAACCGGATATTCGATTTAGTTTCCGGTAAAAAATCGGTGTCCGTTTCCGTTTCTGTTCTAGAAATAACGGAAATCGTTATTTCCAATAATTGTAATTTTATTCGAATTGAAATAAAAATTACAAAATTTATCCAAATATTTAATCAGCTATTTTTTGTTTATTTTAGAAAGTCCAGTGAATATTTGCACAACTCTATTGTGCTGCCAGAAAAAATAAAGAATCTGAAAATTTTATATTAATATCCGTTATATCCGTTTGCCGGTTCTGTTTCCGTTATTTTAAGCACTCGTTTCCGTTATTTTTACTATTCGTTTGCACCCTGGTTCATGGAGTGCTGTCGTAATTTCGTATTATCGTTTACTCTTTAGTTTTGCTGAAATGTAGAAGGCAAACTGTATATATACATTAATCAAATGCTATAGAAATTGGTAAACTGAATCTATGAAATAAATATTAACATCCATTTCGAACCGGCTTCTGCCCAGAAAAGTATAATGCGTCAATATGGCTTTAATAGTTCGTACCTTTGGTAAATCGTTATTGCTTCTAACATTTTTTATCCAAGTAAGACTTTAATCTTATTTGAATATTTGCCGTATGTCTTATTCAGGTATTTCTATTAAGCTGTTCTGCCTACATTAGTGGATACAACGCGCATGTACCCGCTTTGATAAAAGTGTTTGTATACTTCATTGTTTACCTTTACGCTTTGTGGATTGTCCGATTGTTCAAACGATCTAGATTAACTAAACTAACTGGCAGGTGATGCTTTAAGCTCATTTCAAATCTCTGGCATATATTAGTTCATCTAAACCTAATGAATTTTAAAAACTACATAGTTCCAGTGCCACTTAGTCACACGTTTAGACTCTGGCGGAGTCGAATTTGACTCAGTTTTGCAGTCCTTTAGAACCTATTCCGGAGGGAGTCAATTTGGCTGACCATTTTTCGCAGTGTAGTGTTCTGGGGCTCTATCCGTTTTAACGTTTTTTCATTGACTGTAGCACAAGTATACGTTTTTCAATTTTTCCGTTTTTCAATAATTTTCCGGCAAAAACTGAAAAAAGTACAGAACAATGATAGAAAGCGCGCACGGCTGCCTAGTTTCAACGCCTTTCAGTTGGCACGTTCCTATAATTAACATGATCCAGATATTTATTTCTTCAGACAAATGGTTCATGGCTTGGACGGCAATTCACGAGGCAGATTCGCCGTCGTGCATCTCAAACATTTGGCGGCGATATACGATTGGCTGCTGAAGGGACGAGTACCAACGATACCATTCGGGTTCTAGTGGAAAAGTATAAGATATCTGGAAGTCAAGACGGAGAACTAGACGCTGCAGTCAAGGGTAAGATAATTACTACTGTGTATAATATGGGTTTATGAGTGTCATAGATAAGATTTCAATTGAATCTGACATGTACTTTTTAACTATTACATTAATACTGCAATATATGTATACTTGAATCTTAGGAATAACGCAGTATTCCGACTGCGTAATTATTTGCAGATGCATAATATTTGCGCAGCGTCTTTAACTCAAACCAATAAAATAGATTAACGCGAACTCGTATTAAACTTACAAAAATTTTAATTTAAGTTAAACTTAAGATTGTAGTTTAGTTATGGTCAGTTCAGCCATTTAAACTTTGCTTAAACTAACGATCAAATTTAATTGAGATATTAATTATATATAAGTTTATGTTTTATAAATACGTGTGACTTGCTTCAAAAGTTGTTGATTTCTTTCGACTGTCTCCGATTTTACATGACAAATAAAATATACATTTTAGAGGTAAAAGCGAAATGGCCAAACCAGACCGTTTACTACAAATTGGGCGTAATCACAAAACGACGAAAATTTTTGTTTACAAAAGCCGTTAAGCATCTACAAAGAATTACTTGTTTGAAATTTGTGAGTTGTTTGGTTTACAAGCTATACTAGACAAGGTGTAAACGGATAGTAAAAATATCGCAAACGAAAACGAAACAAACAGTTATCAAAATAACGGAAACGGATATTGAAGTGCGAACCTTCGAAGATGTTCTATTTTTCTACCAACGAATAATGCAATGAATGATACGTTGGCTTTAATTAGCAAGGCGCTTTTAGCAGTACCAGTTCAGCAGAGAAGCATTTTTGTATTTGCACATATATATGTTTGTGTATTGATTGTCTATATTTTGGGCATGACATCACTTGTCGTAAACTGCGCAGGGTGTGTAATTTATTGCTGTAATTATTAAAATCAATGAAACGTAAGTTTTACTTCAATGCACCATATACGTATTTAAATTATACAACATAAAAATCTTAAGGGAATATGAATAGTATGGTCAGTTTATATTTTGCAATATGTAAGGTATTAAAAAATTTATCATAATCGCAAGGTTCAAAAACGGTAAATTCATGAACATAGTATTAACAGCCTGTTAATTAATGATCTGTAATGACGTCATCTTTTCTCGAACATTCCAGAACTCCATCGAACATTCGAGAACAATGCCAAAAGGTATAAATACCCGGCACTTTCTGACACTTGCCATTCCTTTGACTGTTTCTTTTACTGACTGGTTCTCTTAACCACTTCGCTTTAATTGCTTATTTTACTTCGCTTTACTGTAACTGTTTCTTTTACTTAATAAATAATAACCTAACCGCTCGTTTATTGATTCGAGTAGTAGGCTCTCTCGGTAACAGTAACTTAGTAACTAGTAATAGCATTAATAGTCAACTCAACGACTACACTTATTACAGATCTATCATAAATCAGGTATGGTAGCTTTATGGCAGATATAAATAATATTTAAACCTAACCACCAGACATCGCGCGCCATGTTTTTATCATTGATAAAAACTTCTTGAAGCTGAACTGTTCTATCATTTCAAAAGATCTCGGCGATATAACATATGTCATGCAAATAATACAACACATGGCTGAAAGCAAATGTTTTATTTTGAATGTTGTGATTAATAGAGGAAACCAAAAGTGATCAACTGAGTCTGAAGCTTTTAACGGTAATATACCAAAGTATAAATATTAACTTGCATTCTACTTCAAAGTACGACTGAATTTAACCGGCATATGGTAATATGAATAATATTACGCATCGTGACTTGAAATGAATGTGTGAAACGTCATAAATCATTAATTTGTCAACTTAAATATAACGATTTTAACACTACAACGCAGCATGTGATTCAGTCGTTGTTCTTAAATGGTTGAATTTGTTGACTTAGACATTAGTCTTGTAGTCTCACTTCAAATTTCTTAGAATCTTAATCACTATGTACATGGTATATTCCGGTATGAAGAGCTATTTAATTATGTTTTTGTCGTTCATTAGTTAGAAAAAGTCTAAAGAAACGTTTTTAACATTTCCGACACGTAAATGAAATCATAAGCCTGTTTCTCATAGTGTGTATAATGTTTTAAACTATAGTATTTTTGCAATTTGTAGTATTTTTCTTTTGAGCAGTACGTGTTTTGTTCATATTATGTTTTTCTACTGTAACAGTGTGAGACATGGATATCCTGGTGCGTATGCAATATATGTAATTCTGGGACACGCCCTGAGCGGTATGGTAAATTGCAGCGCTTTGAACATGGTATCCAGTCGAAAGTAGGATGGACGATCAAGAAACGACCTTGTTGAAACTTGGGGCATTTAAGCATGTGAGACATGTTTGTCCTGGTGCATATGCAACATATGCAAGGCACACTGTGTAGTAGGCTTGCCGGTAGGATACGTTCGACACGTATAGTCGACAATAAAAGCAGTTGGACAGGCGGGATACGAGGCGCAGTGGTAACAGCGTCTGTCTGACAAGCAGTACGTCGGTAGTTCGAAACCACAAAAATCCAGCTTTTCTAGCTGCGTAGTAAAAAGGTCTGAAGTCACGGTTCCTACCTAGACCGACATCTACCATGCTGTGTTGGTTCGTTAGCTGGAAAATATCAAGCTATTTAGATATTACATATGAGAACTTTTCGATATATGCCAATCCATCTAAGTATTTAAACGCTTTGGGCAGGCAGCTCCGGTGGCACTACGCACAAACAGGCTCATAGAGCCACAAGATAACGAGTATCTTATGTTTTCCAGTTTGAAGTTGCAATAAATAACTGTAAGTAGTAAAGGGCTTCAAAACCCCAAATGTGAGTGCCATCACCATTCGTTAAAAACTGAAGCCAACTGGTAGCGACGGAATTGTAGGTTTACAGTCTACGATACTAACGTTATAACAAGAATTTTAGTGGTTTTTCGAAGCTATTAAGTGCCGAAGGCAGTAAACTTTTCCTTAAGTGTGTAATTGCCAAAGGAAAGAACTAGCCAACTGGAAAATCTTGTGTGCCAGTATCGTGCTCCGTGTATTAATGTGTTCCTATTTCTTTATATATGTGTGTAGAGATGTGTTTATTAATAATCTAAAAACCTTATTAAAGTTGAGCGGTATAAATTATTAATTCAAGCAAGTAATGTAACAAACAACGAAGTACTTAATGGAGCTAACTGTGAAACGTTTTAGTTTGAAGTAAATACAGTTCATTAAGTTTTCTTATCTTTTAAGTCATATATGTGTGACAATTCTTAAATAGTTCTTTTGAAAATCTTTCACGAATGGTATACAAAATAACCTTTTTCGTTATTAGTATCTTATTTCAACTGTCGAGTAAATAGAATCATATTTATTCACGGCAGGTGTTCGCTGAATTATCTTGATTGTTAAGCTAAATTCGTACTGTTAGATGGATGATGTTAACGCGAACGAGCGCAACAATTGCAGACAGGTCGAGCGACGCCTGGGTGGGCCTACGCAGCAGCACCAGCTCAACAACTATTGATTTGGAAGTTAATTTTGAACAAGGCTCTGTAAGTAAAAGAGTGATGGGATGTATATTTAACCTTCCGGTTATCACAGAGGACATTTCGAAACTGCGGTGATTATATTTTAGTTAAAAAAATAACTGAAAAAATCATAACCTATCCTGCGAACGCTACTTTCTTGATTACGTTCATTGTCTGTTCAGCTCTGCCACTGTCCATAAATTTAAATGATCACCCAGCCACTATAAACTAGTGTTCAGCTCGTGCTATTCAACAGTCTTACAGCCTTGAAGTACATTTCTGTTGGTCCTAAAAAGTTGCGCAAAGTATTGCCCTTGTACTTTATCTTTTCAAATAAAACAATTTCTATCATTTAGATGAGCGAATTATTAGGATATCTAAGCCAAATGCATAATTTCTTCTTTACTAAAGTTACAAAATGTCGTCAAACATACTGAGTTATATGCAATACATTTACGGTATAAAATATAATCGTAGTTACGGCACATATATGTTAACTATTGACGGTTAAAACCATCACAGTAAATTAAAACATTTATTGTTTTGAAGAAATAACTCAAAAAAGTTCCACCAGTTGTGACTGGCTATCAAAACATACCAACAATAAACTGATTTGCACAGAAACTGCACGTTTATAACCTGTTGCTATATGTGGTGGCATCTTAAATGACATGTTTAATGTTTTGTAACGCTAGACAGACTGTAATATCAAGGCATATCAATAAATTCATTATAGTTTTGTACTTCGGAAACATAAATTTATCAAAATAAACCATGACTTTGCGATTCCACATTTACAGAAAACAATTATGGTTTTTACGGTAAGCTTTATGCTTCTAGACTTTTCGTTTCAACTTAAAAGACGCTTAATTTTGAATTTTAACACCTGCAATTATGCCTTACGTTTGTTCTACATGCATTTTATATTAGTCTTGTGTAACGCAGACAAATTTTCGATTAAAAACAACTAACACCGTTAAACATTGTGTATTTCAGGAATCAACAAAACACCCGAAGAACAATCACAGTTACCCCCCTGCAGGCGGTAACCCATTCTAGTCAGGCCCAACACCAGCTGTGGCCATACCTGTGGATCCACGCCAAAACACCCATGATGGTGGGCAGGTGTCGTATAACGAAGATTGAAGATTAAAGCGGAAATATCATACGAGGATTAAATCCTGGTTCTTATGCTTACGCGCTTAGATACGAATTGCCAAATGGATGATATAGTGTAATAAATTCAATGTACCTTCAAGGCGCTAACTTTAAGGCTGCAACCAGTTTTGACAGGAAGCGAACAGCGCTGAGCTTCTCGAGTAGCGACCCCCAATAAATATGTTCATTGTGTTACTGTACTTCTCTGCCATTTTGCATCATGTTGTAGGGTAAGATACGTTACATACTGCCAGATTTTCTAGAGTAATAACTTATTACTCTACCGTTTCAATAACATTACTAAAACAGACTGAATACTACGCAAATCAATCAAATGAAATTGACTTCATCTTTTAAATACGTAGTCAGGAATTGAAATTGTTTATGAATTTTCTTTATTGCTTCAGAGAAAGCACGGCGCTGTTCAAAATTTTAAATTTCCAAATTGAAAAAACCGTGTTATAAATTTTGTTCTTTAATCTGGAATGCAATTGCACTTTTGGACAACCTTTCACGTGAGTTATTGTGGCTCCTGTATTATTTTGCAAAACCGTGTTGCAAAGTGATAGAATCTTTATATAGGAATTCTGCAAGTTTACTGACCGCAAGTGTGATTAAGATTACACATAAGCGAAAAAAATGCTGCCGTTTATAACACTAGTCTGCATAAAATGAGTTAACAGAGTGATACCGATGATATCGTAGGTCTCAGAAGAAACGGCAAATACAATAATTTTAAATGGTTATTTTTAATTATTTGAGGGAACATAAATTTATCATGTTGGTTAAACTTGGAAGCCAAACTAAATTGAAAGTTTTTTGTTGCGGATATATTTGTATGTATACTTCGCATTACTTGCATGTTAAAACTTGCAGAAATTGATGGACAGCAGTTCACCTATCGTTTAGCTTAAACACACGAGTTGATGCAGTGCTTTGGAAGCTATAAATCTATCACTATTTATGGCACGAGGTTGAATACTGTTCGCATCATTTGTATTTAAAAACGAGTATACAAATTTGAAATTAATGTTAACAAAATCCCTTGCGCAAAAAATCAACAGAGTGTGTGTAAGCTAAGAATACTTAAAGGTATATAAATTGTGCCGTTGAATATTTTTGTTAGTGACAATACTGTATGCCCAATGAAGTTGCTGGACATCTTTGAAATGAACTGATGGTGGCATTACACACATATGCTGCGTTGTTGTGATAAAATCGCTGTAATTTTGCTTAACGAATTTAGTGATTGATGAGGTTTCATATGTTCAGTTGTAGTTGCGTTACACTGTTTATATGACCATATGCCGGTAAATTTAGTCGTACTTTCAATTACTGTGCAAGTTAATATTTATACTTTACCAAATTACCATTATAAAAGACTTCGGACTCGGTTTATAGGTGTGACCCGCCCCTAAAATATTAATGAATTTTAAGTCACATGAACATTTAAAGATCGTTTTTGTTCACTCTATTAATCACTACATTAAAAATAAAACATCTGATTTCAGCCTTGTGTTGTATTATTTTCATGACATCTGTTATATCGCCGGCATCTTTTGAAAGGGTACAACACTTCTTCTTCATGAATTTCATTATTAAACATAAAAATATGGCGCGCGATCTCTGGTGGTTGGGTTTAAATACTTACATCTGCCATAAAGCTATTGGTATCTGATTTATGATACCTCATTAATTTAACATAACAGGTTGTTACCATACTCCTGAATTTATTGGTTTTGGACCTTTTGTCTTTGATAAATTGTTTAAGTGTTACCCATCATAAACTGTAAAACGACAATATTATTCATAATTACTTCAGATTTTTATGTTATATATCTGGTGCATTAAACATAGCATTTGCGCTTTATTGATTTTAATACAATCACTAGTAACCGCATTAAATTACACACCCTATGCGCTCTTACATATATGTACTGCTTCCCTTGCTCTTTGCTCCCTCAGATCCTTCACCTTGGTTTTCGTTCTGCTCCGACAATAGCAATGTCGACACTTAATGTTATTCTCTGAAAACGATAAGAGTTTATCACCCTTTCATTTGCTTATAACTTGTGCATCAAATTACTTCCTAGGTTGATATCAATGCTGTTCAAGGAACATCACCTGACTACGTTTTGGTATTTGAAGGTGACGGCTGTTGGTCAGATCTCGGACGCCTTGGAGGTGTGCAAGGTCTCAGTCTCGGTAAATGTGTTGCCAGTTTGGTCATTTTTCTTTAACGTTCGAACTATGACAGCTTATTTGAAATGAAAAATTGAGCGTTTTCTACGTGATTTACTGTTAATTCTGATCATAAAAATTACTTTATATCCGGTATTTGTGGCATTTTAGTAACGGAAACGGGCATTGAGTGAAACCGGAAACGGATACCCGGTAGCACCCTGCAAACTAGTCAAGGTTCTTGCAGAATATTTATCAACATCATCTTCAGATACCTGTTGTAGCTCAATGCAAATGAACCTGTTGTTGCGAATTAACTTGCTCTACGAACTGTCTTTTGGGAATTCTGCACAACCGGGGAAAACAATTGTTGAATTACAAAAACGTTCACATGCCACGCATAAAAGAATCCAGAAAAACCAATACTTGTCAAAAGTTTTTCTTAAAGTTCGTATCTCGTATGAATCGACAGGTGAACAGAGATTTGTGCACGGCTTCAATTAGGGGGAGGGTGGTTGGTCAGAGGGAGCGCTGTCCCTTAATACACTCCAAATAATATTTCTATTTAAGAAAAAATTTGTTACATTTAAGAAATATAATTAGCAAGGTGCACTTGAAAAGTATTTCTGTTATAACAGAAAAGATTTCATAAAAGTTATGAAATAAAGTCTGAAAATAAAAGTTTTCCAGTTATTTTTTGAAAAATGGTCTTAAATCTCAGAAAAACCTGTCAGATTTGCGACAGAAAATACTTTTCTGAATAAATTCAGAAATACTTTTTTGTGTGTAGGATACCTCCCTGCCTACTTGCTGAAAAATTTATCTGCTGCATAAAACATCTATTTCAAAATTTTTTTTCTTGTCTGTCTAGAAATCTATTCGCCCCAGGGTACAACCGGAGGTCTACGTCTGGCTCTTGCCGGAGGCTGCGGTAAAACTTCGTAGTGACGTTTTCGTATTTTTATAAAAATCGTGTCCGTCGGTGAGTATGTTTTTAATTTCGGTGCAATTTTGGAAACTTTAATTGCCGAAATTTGTTCAACAAGGAGTTTAAAAAAACCAACTTTTTGACAATGTTTTATTGTTCAGTTCTTAACTTTTAGTAAAAACATCATTTCTATTACTACGCTTTGCTTTAGTTCCTTCTCTGATTCCGGTCAACTTTGTTGTGCACCGGCTCCAGGTTTTTTAAGTACAGTTTCACCCTGCTCCGCTTCCATAATGACAAAGTCACCATTCATGGTTGCGTGCCCGCGGATTTCCAGTTAAACCGTTGTTCCTCGATGGTTATTTGAAATTAGTTTAAGCTCAATAATAAAGCTAATTATTTTTTGTTTAAGGTGCTCATTGTGACTCAACCGGCATTATCATTCATGAAATAATGCATTCGCTTGGATTTGATCACGAACATACACGAAGTGATCGTGACAACTACGTCCGAGTTAACTACAACAACATTCATCCGGATGCAGTGCCGAATTTTTATCAATACAAACTAGACGCAATAGAATTACTCAATTTACCTTACGATACAAGTAGTATAACGCATTATGGTAAATACGATTTTACAAAGTAAGAGATTGGCTTAGATTCTCAAATGTATTAGTACGGCAGGGTTGGGTTTTCAAACAAATCCAAGTGACTGCAAAAACAGATTTTCCGTTTTTTTCCGGAAAAAATAGAAAAATTGGAAATATTGAAAACATGAGTTCGTGCTTCAACAACAAATGCACACACGTTGGGTCTTTTTGCGTTATCGCTCCCTCAGCCCGCGTGTGTCCAAAAAACGTTGGATTTAAAAAATTTTGCATATTTGAGCTTATCATGAATTGGTCTGATCGTTTCACGCTTAAATTTGGATTTTTGACACATTCGATTTTTAAGGGCCAAAGGTGCCCTTGGGACAGAAAAAATTATCAAAAAGTTTGACAATTTATATACCATTCGATGCAGAGTGCGGAGCTGAGTCCAATGATGTTATTTTTTTGCAATCAAACTAGTGGTTAACGAATATTGTCAAATAACTGATTTGGCAAACCGCCAACGATTTGGGTCGGCGCCAAATTAGTTATTTTACCGTAACTCGTTAACCAGTGATATTGATTGCGGAAAATTTAACACAATTGGATTCAGCTCGCAAGTCGCAAGGTGCATCGAATGTAATATAATTGTCCAACTTTTTGGCAAAAATTTTTCATGGGTCCCTCGAGGAACCTTGGTTCTTAAAAAATTGAATTTTTCAAAAATTCACATTAAGGCGTGGAAGGATCAGGGGAGGTCGTGAGAAAATCAAATGAAGTTTTTTGAATTTTGGCATGTTTAAAAAGTCAAGATTTTTAGTAATCATGGGATAATCATGCAAATATTTTGACTCAGGGTTGAAAAAATAATTTCTTTTCGTCAACACCAGCTACTTTAGTGGTGAAACAATGTAAGTTATTTCAA
Source organism: Enoplolaimus lenunculus (assembly GCA_030248215.1). NCBI lineage: Eukaryota > Metazoa > Nematoda > Enoplea > Enoplida > Thoracostomopsidae > Enoplolaimus > Enoplolaimus lenunculus. The sequence goes on from JASANG010001289.1 coordinate 92,664, forward strand.
AATTTTTTTTACAAAATAGCGTTTCGGATATCCAGCGGCTATCCGGATACACGTTTCATTACGGATACATATCAGGATATTTTTCATTTCCAGGTATTCGGATATCCTGTGCCCATCTATAGTCAAAACAATACTAAGAGAGACACATGATTATTTTACTAAGTATATGTGTATATCAACATTTTATAACACACGATATACACCGGATACACAGTACAAAAGTGTCTGGGTTTCAAAAAGGGCATCTACCACTTTTAGCTAGCGACAAACCTGTCGATTTGAGTTCGGCAGAAAATCTGCAGGCAGGATTTGTCCTTGCATTGTTATATGATGAGTTTAATTTGAAGTTTGGTTTATAACTAATGCGTTTCACAAAGCTTGTAATGTTGGATCGAGCAAAAAAATGAAATTAAAATATATAGGTATAATATATACACTGCAATCATTTCAAAATCAAAAAAGTTGGGTTCATCAGCAAAAACATCGTGTGTAATGTTAGGTCTCAGTTGAGGCAACAGAAATTAATACGTTTGCTTACAATCCCTATTTAGCTCATTCACGGTTACAGCGGATAATACAAGCCCGTAGCCAGCTTACCTTCATAGGGGCTAAAATGTTTAGGAGGGGCATAGAAGAGTGTTCAACGACTTACAAGCAAGGTTGAAAATTTTTTAAGACAGGCAAAATTTTTCTATTCCTAATCCTATAATGTTACTTTGAGGGGCGTAACAGTAGTGTATGCATATTACTAAACCTAAGCCTTAAGCCTCAACGCAAGAATAAAGCCAATAAGTATTTAGCTTAAGCGTACGCGTAAGCTTAACCAAAAAATAGTCTAATGCAACTATGAGCGTGAAAATATCGGAATTTCAAGTTCACTAACAGCTGTAATTCAGATATTTGATGAAATTGAACAAATTTTCGTGTGAAACTAAATAAATTTAACATTGATCTTTTATATATTTATAAAACACCCAAGCATCCCTGACTCCATGACCACTGACAACTGTGACATGTGTATAAAAACGTAATATACGTTTGTGTTAATCTTTAATTTTGATTTTTTAGAAACGGTTTGCCCACTATTGAACCCTTGAATGAGGTTCCTATCTGGCGCCGTACAAAACTCGGATCGAGTAAATTGTCAAAATACGATATTCTTAGAATAAATCGGTTTTACGGTTGTCCAGAAGAGTAACGCTGCTTTCAACGATTATTTTCAATATGAAATATGTAAATTTTGCTTTGATTAACCCCTTCTCACATTGAGTTGGCTGTAGGCAACTCAGCGCAGTGTATATACGTTAAATAGTATATATCGCACCGTGTCTAACCATTGCAACACGTGTGCATAGTACTAAATCACCACAAGACGTGAGAGCCGCCTCGGGCTCGAGCGTCAAGCTCCTATAGCTGAGTGGTGGTGGTATACGCCTCCCACTCCAGTCACTGGAGTTCGAATCCTAGCATAAAAGTAGGTCTCAGGGGAAATAGAAAATATTCATGTGAGAAAGGGTTAATACTGATCAAATTTGTCTGTGATAGAATTAACAATTTTAAGAGTAAAGTTTGTGTTTTATTCGAATAATATTCAGCACAGCACCTTGATTGAAGTATCGGCCAAGCCGAAAAATTTCGATTATGAAATACATAAACGTTACTAAATGGTGCGTTCGACATAAACAAGCAAACATCAAAGTTAACATTGAAATTGGAACACAAGCGCGTAGCCAGCTCACCGTGCTCAGGGGGGCTAAAAAATTTTTCAGGAGGAGTAAGCAAGTATTTTCACTGACTTAGAAGCATGGTTGAAAATTTTCTTGTGGAATCAAAATGTTTCCAGGGGGGCTGAGACCCCATGACTGCCCGTTGGCTACGGTCCCGTTGGATTGTCGGAACTGTAGTGACCTGAATATGAGAAGGTTGTATAAGAGAGGGGCGACCCCATTTTGAGTCGTCCCAATCAATAAGGGTTCGTATCCCTAGTAAGAGTCCGTAACCGGATAGAGTTCCTAAACCATAATTAGTGTCCATGAATGTCAATTTATCCCTCATTGCAGTGCATAAGTGACTCCAGAACCAAACAAGTTGAGTTCGAATCTTTACAGCATACTTAGTTTTGAAAGTACATTCTTGAAAGTATAACCATGCGTTATCGCTCAAAGTTTTGATCCAAGACAAATAAACGTTTCATTCAACAGGTAGATGCAATCAATACCGGACATTATCAGTAACGAAGGGCGGCGGAGGGCAGGTTAAAAATAAATAACAGTCCGTAACCGAATAACAGGGGGTACCTTCTCGAGAGGCCAAACAAAAATCAGTCCCCCCTCTTATTCGGGTCATCATAGTACTTGCTGTTTGCTTTTTGGACTTGTTATTCTACTGTTGTACTGTGTATGTTGCCAGTAAACCGTGCCCTTTGGTCTCTTTATTGTGGCTCCTGGTTTACCCAGAACTCTCAGGAACAGCTGCGCCATAATCGGCATTAGCCATTCTAGTAGACGTATTATAGGAAAGGAAGCGGTGTGCCAAAATTGTCGTTTACCCGAGTTTACTGTACCTCACCGCTGCACCAGCAACTCCTAAATCAGTCGCTGTACGCACGCACGCAACCCCTTTTATTATCGTTAACGTGACAAAGATTGCACAAAGACAATCGTCATTTCTATTCGTTGACGAAAAATAAATGCTAAAATTCTGGCACTGAAATAAAATATTACACATCTCCTTAATAGTTCACGTCTGAAGTAGGCAGCGGTGGATCCAGAAATTGATGCCGAGTATTGCCAGCCGATATGTTATATACAGCGAAAAAGATTTCGAAGGAAACGAGCCGAAAACCTAAACGAATTATTAGCAGTAAAATTTTCATACAAAATTTCTGTTTTGAACCCTGCGTTAGAGTCATGGACACACCCGGCTCCCCTTATGTTGCGCTTCACAACGTAAGCCGCTATGCGGTGGTGTGAAACGAGAACAAAATTTTCTAAAATTTTCTAAAATTTAAATTCCTTTTAGAAAACTGCGAAGCACAAAATGTTTTGTTGTCGCGGTATTAAAATGTGCTGAGCACAGTCGGGCGTCGACGTTTTAAACTATCCTTTACGCACTGTGTGGACTACGTATAACGGAACGATAAAACAAACTTATTCATTGCTGATTGCAAACTGCGCTATATTGTGCGTGCGCAATAGCTACGCGTCAATATTGCACATCATGCATATATAACCGTTTATTTTAGAAATGTTATTTCGTTAAAATTTTGGGGAAATTTTGTACAATTCGCATATGCAGGTCCTGTGTTTGTCTGTTCAACCCTATTTTCATGACGGGTATCCAAGCAGTTGAGCATAAAAGTTTCCTTTGTATTACTTGCAATATCGAACATATTTACAAATCAAAACTCAGTATATTTTATTGCAGTAGCAAACAAAACTATATGCACAGTGTTTATTACGAAAAAAATTTCTTTTCAACATGCAAATTTTATATACTTTTAATTCATCAGGCCCGTAAAGCAAAGGAAGGGCCAGGGGCCTTAGCCCCTTCTGGAAGAATTTTGCCCTCATAGAAAGTTTTTAACCATGCTTGTAAGTCATCGAAAACTCGTGTATGCATCTCCTGAAACAATTTTAGCCCACCCCCCGGTTTGCAAAATGAGATGGCTATGGGCCTGTGTAATACATTTAAATTTTAGTTTTAAAATAAAATTTAGTCTGCATTGTGTGACGTTTGAAAGTTTAAGTGTTACGATTTCATCAGATGCTGCTTTCATTTAAAACTCAAAGGTATGCGTTCAGTGCTGTTTATATCGGTTTTTTTCAGTACTTAATTTTTACATCAACTACGGTACGGGAGCCAAAGCCGAGGTCAACAAATTTTGCCGGTGTTGCAATTTTATTCTCTGGAAAATTCACTCCCCAGTAGAAATATCATAATATGGTATTTTACTGGGGGTAAATTTTCAAAGAAGTATTCCCCGGTAAAATGCATTATGGTACACTTTAATGGTCGCCGAATAAAAGTGCTTACACTGTGGTCTTTGTAGTCCCATTATAGGATTTTTATACCACCTTGAAAATGGATGAAACTACTGTCCGCCGGATCGGCAATGGTCCTGTCCAAGAACCTTTTGAACTTCATCCTTGGGCATTGAAATTCAAATCTCAAGTTCCTACCCTGAATACACTGTGACCCCTTCCCTTACTACACTGTGAACAACTCAGTATACCAGCTATAATATCTCTTTTAAACTGTTGAATACATTGCTGAATTAGGTCGTTTTTAAGCATTTGCTCTTGTATTTTAAACGCTGGAACAGAACCGGACCAAGACATCTCTGGGCCGCAGACTAAGGTTTTGTTCGGGTCAGTCATGAAACAAATTTATATGTAAAAAACCTCTGGTTTAGGGAAAATGGTTGGGCTTTGTAGAAAACACACGAAACAATATTCCTTGCTGAAGTAATAGAAGTTTGATTAATAATGAACGAACATTCTATGTCGTCACGAAAAATTTTGTTCAGTCTTGCGAGGGTGCACAGTGCTGAGAAGTACTTGACTTGACATTACTCTTATAGAGTTGAAAAATCTTCGAACCACGCCCGTAGCCAGCTCACCTTGCATGGTAGGGAAGCTGAAAATTTTTCAGGAGGGGCATTCAAGGGTTTTTAATGAGTTACAATCAAGATTGAATAAATTCGAAGGGGGGGGGGGCAAAATTTTTGCAGGGAGGTTGAGTCCCTCTGGGCTCCCTTTGGCTACGGGCCCGCTTGGAACATTCGAAAGAACGGAAAATACATTACCGGCAGTTTTTTAATCACTGCCTTGAATTTTAGTCAGGGGTGTTTTATCAGGATTCATTTCAGATTGCCAGTGCCGTAGCAGACATTGGTGGGTGCTCCTCCAAATTCTAGGGAAAGGGTCCACAAACTCACAAGCTAAGCGAACACGCATCCAGACCCATTTTAAAACTTCGGAGGTTTTTGTTTCAACCGGTTTGGTCCGGCCCCTTAAGGGGTTGGAGCACCAAATGGGGGTATGGGGGTGGCCGCTGCGGCCGTGAGAATAGTGTAACTTTTAAAGTAATTATGACATTTGTAACCCATATGGTTGTATTATAACCAGTATAAGTCTCGGAAGCCATTAATTTTCGAACAAAATTTTAGTTTGTTGTTCGAGAGAATGCGTATATGAAACATATCTAATGGCCAACCAAAGGGTCATAATTACAGTCGATCAGTAAAAGTTAAAACTCACAAACGAAGCTAAGTAGCTTGAAGCCAGACGCATTTCTTAACTATGGCGGTTTTGTTTGAAGTAGTTGGCCCTAAAGTGGAGTGTATTGGAGATTCAGCTTTTGCAATTAGTGATGGGCATCGGATACTTCTTCGTCTGTAGATCTCCGGCAATCCATGCTAAATATTTATCCGTATATCCGAATAGCCCTATATATATCCGCATATCGAAATATCTGAAACTAAAGTTACTTTTTTCGGATATTCGAAATTTAACATTGTATCTTTCACGTTTCCGAAGCTCAATTTTTGTGCCCTAAGCATTTCTTGCAATTTGTTAGCTCCCAATGAAACGCTCAAAGACTGAAGAACACTACTAACCAGCAAATCTAAAATCATATTTTTATGATGCTGTCTTGGTTAACTTGCATTTGAACAATGTCTTCGACTGAACCAATCACAACACCCGAGCAAAACTACTTTGCCTTTAAGATATTTTGGTTGGGTGAAGAACGGAATCAAAAATGCGACTAAAGGCATTGACTTTTGAAATTTATAATTTAGCAGCACTCACATATCATGAACCGCTATTTTAAACGCTTTTCGCGTATGAAATAATTGCTTTCAACCTGCTTTTCTGCACATGTATTAGTTGAATCGAAATTTTGAAACGAATTCGTTGGAACAGCAACGCCATTCTAAACGCGTTTAGCATTTGGTCATCTCAGAATGTTATTTTAGCATCATCACGAACGCATTTATTTCAAAACACTATCAGCGATTTGTCACGCATACTATCCTTTAGTCTAACTGAAATGGTAGACTCACTGCATATACATCATTAATATATAGCAAAACTATTACTTTCTTGTTATGATAGCAAAACTATTACTTTCTTGTTATGATAGCAAAACTATTACTTTCTTGTTATGACAATTGCTGGTATTTGACATTTATTTGATTTTGCTCGAAGTTTAAGTATTTACGTAAGTTGTCAACTTACGTAATTACTTAAGTAAAAACTCACGGCTTCTGTTTTCCCTATCTCAGCACTCTTTTTGAGATTGAGTCGTTATTCATCTAGGCTTAGGCTGCGGCTTAGGAATATGCTTATAATACTGTTTCGCCCCTGTTTCTTACATTGGCCCATGTTTTGGTGTAGTTTTTTGACCTAAAACTGTTTCAAGCAGGCAGGAAATTGCCGAAACTTTTTTTAGACAAATAGGCATCATGATTATCATTGTGAGTGACAGCGAGCCCAAAGACAAACACAGTAATTTTTCAGCAGCTCTAAAATTTCGCATTTTCAAATTTTGTGTCCTTTGCGTGTAATGGTCTTCCACCTTAAAAGGTATTAATGGCTGGTACAACCGGAGGTGAAAAATACCGGAGCTGGAGGTCAACGAAACTTGCCAGAGCTGGAGCCGTAGCCGGAGGTGAGGCGAAATTAGGTAGTAAAAATAATGGTTTATTAGTTAATTTTGAGCCAATACCTGCAATATGTTGTAAAGTTGTTTGTTTTACGCTAATTTTCGGCGAAATTTTGTTTACGCTAATTTTCGGCGAAATTTTGCAAATTCTTTTCTGAAAATTGTGGCAAAAGTAAAACGAAACGCGCTATAAATAGATAAATTTCATAAAATTATACAAAATTTAACTGCCGAAATTGTCGCAACCTCCGGCAGAAATTCGACCGGAGCCGGAGCCGGAGGCCGATTTTCTGCCGGAGACGGAGCCGGAGACAGACCTCCGGTTGTATTCTGAATGCTGTTTGCTATGGACATGTACATGTTTAATTTTGCGTTAAATTTTCATTTTTCCCGCTGGTAAATGGTTTTGAAACCCAGTATTTCATACCAGCGCTACAATTTATGAAGGCCTAAATGTATGCGCTAACTGAACAGCGAAGCAGACAGAAATGTTACGACGGCAATGTTCCGCAAATTTTGCCCGTTGAACACAATCACTGGACTTTGATATTCTACTAAAACTTCTTTCAGCAAGAACGAAATTACAAATAGGAGTGTGAATACTTTGTTACTCTGTCTCTCGCACTCTGTCACATTGTCTATCTAACTCATAAATCATGCGATTTTTATGCGTTTGCACGATTTGCAAAACTTTTAACTTTATGTTTTATGCACTGCAAAAAAACACACGTAGTGCTTGTTTGCATGTGCATATTTTCACTTTCCATCTTCGCTGCGTGCTGCAGTTAGGTATTTTTTGTTTGACTTCTTTACTTTTGTTAGTATACATTTTGTAAAAACATATGGATACAACTACTCTCACACAGAAGACACTCAACGGTGGCTTTATTTTTGATCCGTTTGGAATTTTTTCATATTAATTTAAGTTTGTAGCCATTTTGCTAGATTTCTAAGATTGCCAAAATCAACCATATGCCATTGAAGTTTGAGCTGGTTCGTACTTTTTACAAGCAATCCTAACGGGTATTTTTGGTGTTCCACCACCCACAGGGCAAAAGTTTCCCTCTGCCGCAACAATTTCGTTTTTAGCAGGGCTACCGTCCTCTTATCCCGTGCGATTTGAAAGGATACTAAGCAGGTTGCGCTAATCGCCCCGCAAGCCTTACGCGCTAAGCGCTTCTCATACTTACGCACCAAAAGTGTTCAGAAGTATTTCTGTACGTTTAGCTGTTTCAATAGAATATTTAGTGCAGAGGGCAGGTGCGGCGGTAGCCCCCCTTCCTGCTTCGTTACCCTTCAAATCGGTGGGGTGTAGGGTGCGCGGCAGTGCACTTAAAATATTACGCAGGATTGATGAAAAATTTTCGCACTGGAAATTAACTTTTAAAACAGAAAAACAAAACATTTTTATGTTACAAATGAAAAAAGTTCCCCACGTTTGGTAGTGGCGGGTGCAAACTACAAAACTGCCATGTAACGAACCGTAATAATCATTGTTTATGTTCAGAATTTACACTCTAAGCATGCAAAACTTCATTCGTTGTACGTCAAAGCTAGTGATAGGAATTGGCTATGCCGGATATCGGGTTATATATTTTTCGCGTAAACATATCCGGATAGTTTTCATATTTGGCAATCCGGCTGTTATCTATATTCATAGCTTTAACTGAGTGTTAAACTTAAAAAGACTTTAGTTTAAGTAAAACTTAAAATTCTAGTTTAGCACAGTCCGTCCAGACATTTAAGTTTAACTCAGACTAATATTCAATTTTAGTTAAGCTATAATTTACGTTTAAGTTTTTAGAGAGTATTGTTTAACAAATTAATTAGTTAAACTATGTAAGACTATCATTGGCTGTAACATTTTCCTATGCCTTTCCAAAGGTTACTATTGGGTTCCTACTCAATTTACAGATAACCCGACAGTGTTGACACTTCCGAACGAAAAACAGCGTTTGAAAGGGGCCACAGTGGCCGGCAGGTACATTTTTCGTTCTAACATTTAGCGCGTAGCCATGTTTATGGGGTCATATGAGATGGAATGCTTAAAACTAAATCATTATTACGCTTAATTGTTTAGCCAGCTATCGTAATGTATTCAACGACATCACCGGATTTGATTCGTCGCTCATCGGCCAAACTGCCGACACCAGTGTTTCCACCGCCACCGCCGTTGCCTCTGCCTTCAAACGGCGTAGTCTACGACAAACACGGATCATACAAACTCAGTCATCAATCGTACAGGGAAAATCTATGTGGTCCATCTCGCAATTATCCAATTGCTCCGTTAGCGATGCACAGAAATTCGGTCGACACATATAGTAACCTTGAACAACCGTCAGGGGCGGCAGTGTCGCAAAACTGTACGTCACACGTTCCGCGAGCGGATGTTAGCGACGCTGCCTTAAAGCTGCCACCGAATTCGTACCGCACACAACAACGCCTTGCTGCAAGTATTGCCGGTATTCGTGAGCTGGATATTTTGCGTGAAAAGCATCGCGTTATGATCACCGAAGTCAAGCAACATATGGCTAAACATTCCAACAGTTCCAACGATAATGAAATATGCTGTTCATTAAGCAGTAACGGATTCTCGGTAAGTAGAACCAAGAGTAGATGATGCATCTTTAACAAGAGTATGCAACTGGGTACATTCTTTGTAGAAAAGAATATACCCAGCGCGTGTTGATTTTTTGGCCTACCCAGCTTTATTTAGAGAGGTAAAACTTGTGCGAACCATGGCACTTAGGTAAGATTATTGGAATTGAATTTTACAATAATTGCATGTATTGGAATTGAAATTCAAGATTTGAGGAGATTTATTGTAAACTCTGTTTTCATCTTTTGTGTATTGAGAAATTGATTAATTTTGTAAGTTCAAATTTTTCGTTGAAACCAATTTACCTTAAAGCCTTAATTGAAGGACTACTGGAATTGAATTGCGAGTTTTGTGATAGATTGTAGATATCGAAATTTCTTAGAGTTGACTATTCAAGAATTGAACGTGGGTAAATTTTGTAAACTTTTTGGATATGAAATTTCATTGCGCGAATGAATTTCAATTCCTATACGTCTCCTATTTTATGAGTTTTCAATTCCTGAATACCCAGTAGTGCAAAACGTGAAGTTCTGGAATTGAACAAAAACGTGAAATGGAGATGTGGAATTGACGCCAAAATTTTCCACCACCTCACAGTTTTAATTGTGTAGGATGCATAGAGCAGCGTATATTTATTTTCTCATTTGATGTGTTTCAAAATTCTGACCTAAGCCAGAATTCTCAAATATCAGCGAGAATTTCGATATTTAATACAAGTTTTTAATTTGGTTTTTACTACTGATAAGCCAGTTTTAAGATACGGAATTGCAGAAGTTCGTTAGTTTGACAACCTTTCGCCGCCAGTTAGTGATAAGTCAAATACGCATGTGGCAAAACTTAGATAAACAGTTTAGCTAATCATTTTACTCTAACAGTGGCGGATCCAGAAATTCCTGGTGGGGGGATGCACAAGTGGAAAATGTTAAGTAGTGGTCTATATATATGTACGTATATATGCAATACGCTCATTAAAGCGGATGTTACATAAATTTATAGCCTGATATCTTGGTTGTTACTAGGACGAACAGGTTTTTTGTTGTTTTTCCCGTATTTTCAAAATTCACCATAACTTCCATTATAGCTTACGTTGGTCTAACCATTGAAAAAATTACACTCGGCAGCCGGTTTTGTACACATTACAACACGAAACAACAGTAGTGATGTGCTCTGGGCATATCCAGATATTCGTTTCCGGTAAAAATTGCACTGTAAATTTCAATGAGTTGATTAATCAATTCAGCTAGCGAGTTGGTTATTTGTGAGTTAATAACTGTAAACTTTAACTCACTCTGAGTTGCGTTGATTATCACTCTGAGTTGAGTTGACTCTGGGTGAGTTGATTAATTAACTCAGAGTGAATTGAATCAACTCAAAATTCTGAGTTCTGATAGTCCTAACTCACACTGAGTGATTCAACTCATTCTGAGTTAAAATTAACTCACTGAAATTTAAAGTGTGGTATTCGTCGTCGTTATTAGGCTTTTAGCTGTAGCGTTCAGAACCAGACCGTATTTAAAACAAATTTTAGCAAAGTTGATCATCGAACGTAAACAATAAAGGTGTTTCCTTTGTTTTTCGTGTAAAAATTAGGCAAATCTAAGTTAGCTACAAGGTTCTACTTCTATGTATATGTTCATTCGTATGGCCCATGTAAAGATTAGGGGCGGAATGTTTTTCAGTGTGATTGCAATAGAGTAAGCTTAAAGCTTTAGACTAATTTTTTGCTTGGCTTTAGGCTTTGGCTTAAGCTTAGGAATATGCTCATTCTTACGCTTAGGTTTAGGCTTATGCTTAGGCTTAGGAATATGCTTATAATACTGTTACGCCCTTGTTTTTTTACATTGGCCATTCGTATTGTGGAGAAAACGGTTATGAAAATGTAAGATGTTTGAATAAAGTACTTAATATCAGGGTACAACCGGAAGTCTGAATCCGGCTCCGGCATAAAATAGACCTCCGGTTCCAGTAGTATTTTTGCCACAGATTCCACACCCTTCGGTAGTAAAATTTTCTATATTTTTATAAAAGATTGTTAATTTTATTAAGACTTTTAGTATACAATTTGGGCTAATTTCAAATTCTAAATGGTCGAAACCACTGGAAAAAAACGATGTAATAAAATCTTTTGACAACACTGTATTGGTTTTATGCAGGGTAGGCCAACTGATTTTGGTTCACATCGACTCTGGCATGTTTTGTCCACCCCTGGCTCTGGCTCCTGTTTTTCTCACTCCGGTTATTTTCTGTTTAACATCGGTTTTTCGTTTCCGTTCATACGGAATGCTTTCATTAGCAAGTTTTGAGTTTTCAAAGTCGTTTTCACCCTAAGTGTTGCGCTATACTTGACGTCCGACGTCGTCCGTCGCCGTCCGTCACCATACGTTATCGTATGTGATTTGCGTACGATACAGCACGGTGACGGACGGCGTCGTACGGGTGACGGACGTCGCTGGACGTCAAAAAAAGTATAGCGCAACCTTAATCCTACAGCTTAGTTCATTTGACGCACTCATCAGTTTGGTAAAAGAATATTCTATGTCTGTACATAAAGGTTTACAGAGGTTTTTTCACGGTTCGGCCATCCAGGATACTTTACGTCGACTCGTATTCGAAGTTCACAAGCGAACGAAGTATAGAACTAAGGCCTTATATACAGGAGACAATTTTTATTTGCTTGGTAGAAATATAAATGTTAACAAATTTGGTAGTATAAAACACGTATTTTCCTAGCGAAAATGAATTTGGACAGACGGGCTGCATTGCACAGTGGTAGAATATTAGTTTAGGATCCATAGGCTGAAAGTCCAATCCCCGCTCCGCAGGCCCGCCTTTCCAGCTGTCTAGTATAAAAGGTCTGAAATCCCGGTTCATACGTAGACTAACAGATAGAAATATAAATGTTAACAAATTTGGCAGTATAAAACACGTATTTTCCTAATTGCATAATGTTTTCAGACAAGTGATAACAAGAAGCTAATATATCGGAAATATAGCAATTTTTTACCTTTTAGCAATCGGTGAATATATATTTCATTGTAACAGTTTGTTGATTCTGCAAATCACACGTAGAAAGTTTCAATCTGTATAAAGTCAGGGTACAATCGGAATTACGGTTCCCGTTCCGGCACTTTTTCATCTTCTATTTCCAGTTCCGTTTCCGGTAATTTTTTCAAATACCGGTTCCGGTTCCGATCGGTTGCATCCTGGTATAACTCTCTAAACTGCCAAGTATATCTCATCTCAGGGGTCTCGGAACGATTTTGAAAAAGAGGATCAAAATCCAAGCTGAAATATCTCGTAGAAATTAACGTAATTTATATTTTCACAATCTCTATTCAACCGAATACCGCGTTTATACTACCTTCATTAGACGAGCGGGCTGACAGACCTCTACATTTCACACGAAGCGCAAAATTTTTTCTCGTATTGTCGTTAAAATGGCTAAACATCGCTCATTTTAATCACGGTTGCAGTCATCTTCACACATGCTTGAAACAAAGGGGAAACGCTTCCCGCATACCTTTGTGTTACTTTCCTTCAATTTCAGTCAAGAACGTATAGCTAAAATACTATTTTGAGAAATGTAAATTTAAAGCGTATGCCAACGAGCGTCGATGCGAAAAATATGCATTTGGCCCACAGGTTCCAACTGATTGTCCTAAACCATAAGCGTCGTGCCCAAATTCAAATTTCTCCGTACGCCGCTAGCTAAACTTGTAAAAGGTAAACTTACGAGCGAAGCGAACGAAAATGCAAAATTATTATAAAATTGCGGCGATTTTTGCTTGTTGGAAGTAGTTTACGTGAGGCCGCAAAAGGTAACGGGGGCGTAGATTAGTTGTAGCAAAATTTCGCGGCCTGCATTTTTGTGGTTTGAACCTAATTTCGCGACCTGCATTTTTGTGGTTTGAACCTGGGTCCCTACAGTATAGCGTAGTTAGCCTATACACATCCAGCGGGAGGCAGACTGATACTAAAAAAGCTGGAAGTCAAAGGTGAATGCGTCAGAAACCAGGCGTGAATTTAGCACAGCAAGTTAAAATGAAAGGATGTCGTTTTTAAAACGAAAAATGCCAAAATGTACTCAAAGGATATTTGTGTCGAACTCATATTCCCACGTTAGTTGAGCACTTTAAACCGCAAATATTTTTAAATTTTCTTTTTGTATCTTAAGTCTTTTCCTGTTGTTCCATGTATTACCACACTACCACAGCTATCCTTGAGTAGTGTCTGACTACTCAGTGATAAATTGCACAGCTATACGGACAAAGCATGCACTGCACAAAGTGGTGAGTCAAATTGACTCTCTCCGAAATAGGCTTTACGGGACTACACCAATTTGGTCAAATTCGACTCGGGTCAGAGTCAAACATGCGATTCAGTGAGTCGAATTTGACTCGGACGGAGTCGAATATGGCTCAAATTGTGTAGTCCCGTAGAGCCTATATCTGAGAGAGAGTCAATTTGACTCGCCATTTTTTTGCAGTGTGCATTTTATTGCCAAAAATGTGAATCGGTTAAAGCTTTCTCCGAAACGTTACGTTTTTATTTTGTTTTCAGATCGCCTTAACATATTCGACGTTATTTTAACGCAAAACTACGAATTGGTTCGTTCCAGTAATTACAAATACATATAATATGCGGCCGCTTGCATTATGCAACAAATCTTTCAGGAAAAGTTTGCATTTTGCAGATTTAATTAGCACAACGGCGAACATTTTCTCGACTTTAAGATTATTCATATTTGTACAAAATTTTTGCAAATTTTTCTGAGCCACTTAAAAGTCTACCACCATAGGCGCGGTATTCGTTTCTCACCAGGCATTGGTTTCCAAAGAAGACATATATTCTTTTACAAAATTAATGAGTTCGTATACTTAAAATAAACGAAATAGTAAGATTAGAGTGCAAATGACTTTGAAAAATAAAAACTTTCAAGCAAACGTATTCGAGGAACAAAAACGGAAAACGGATATTAAGCAACGTGCGACCGGATTTGTAAAAAATGACGCCGGAGGCCGAGATTAAACTTTGCATTAGCCGGAGGTGAACCAAAATTAGGTGGCTAAAATTGCATAAGTTTCCAAAAAATTTTACAATAACCTTTATTGAAAAATTTGGTTCAATAGTCATTTTACAGAGGTTTCAATAATTTAGACTTTTTAAAACTGGCTAAATTTTACCAAAATACCCACCAAAACGACATATCGTTTTAAAAATACTTAAATTTTTACAGCCGAAATTGCCGGTCGTATGATATTTTAACCCCTCCCCCCGAGGTATGACACTTTGCCCCTCATAATATTTTGCCCCCCCCGCCCATGACAGTTTTTCTTTATTAGTAATATGCACAAAAACAACAGGATGTTTGCATTGCCTGGTAAAATTGCTGACCAAAATGATTGTCGGCCGGGATGCGCTAGAATATGGAGGTGGAACACCTGGGTTTGCAAAGTAATGTTTCATAACCTGTGAATAGAGTACAAATATTGTTTGATGATGTCACATTTCACACCACCACATATTTTTGGCCCATGTTACTTTCCGGGGCGTGCCGTTTTCTGTGGGACACCAATGGTGCCAGAGAACAGCATTCGGTACTCCTGTTTGTGCATATACGCGAAGACAAAATAAACTTTGTTGTTTTTGCCTACAAACGTCACCAACACTTAAGCTTAACCTAATTTTCTAATCTTTACTTTTGCGCCGTGAAAGTTAATGTTTGGCTTTTCGCTCGCTGCACTTCCGAGGTTTGCTCAAAATGTATATCGCGCATTCTCCGTCAGAAATTTTTGGATCCACCGCTGATTGCAGAATTAGCAGCATTAAAATGCAATTTTACTGTTGGGATGGCTTTTATATTTAGAGCTGCCAAATAATTTTGAAATTACACTATATTTAAATTTGTCGTTGGGCAATCTGCTATACAGGCAATTACCAATTGTATTAGGCCAATCTGCTATTGTGAGCGGCCAAATAGCGAGATGTAGCAAAACAACAGTGATGTATAACCAACGCTGATTGGTTAACTCTATTGCGACTGTCCAAATAATCAAATATGATTGGTCTACATGTTTAATAGCAGTTTGCTCAGGCCAAACTGCTATTAACGTTAAATAGCAGATTGGTATATTCTAATTAGCATTATTGGCCTGAATAGCATATTGGCCTAAGACATCTATCACTTGTCTTTACAAAAATTACGCTCCTCTTATAGTGAATGCTTTAGTTTAATTTTTACGCTTAAAGTTTTGTTTTTGACTCAACTTTTACATATTTATTTACATACGTTAAGGCTAACACCATATTAATTCTCGATATTCTTCTACCTGTGACCTGGGCCACTAAATTTGCATTATGTCATGCGTTTAAAACGCCGAACTGCTATATGATATGATGCTGATTACAAATTCAATATATATGAAAAGACAAGTCAGTATGATTTGCTTTTAAAATTTTCTATTGAAAAAGCTAGCATAAACATTAGCATTTGTCAGTTTCCGTTTACTACTTAGCATAATGTCATAGTGCTTTACCATCTTTTTAAACAATACGTATATGTATTAATGGTGGGTTCAAAGTTTACAATTTGCTGGTCGGTCATCATTATATGCGTTGCGTCCCAAAAGATTAATTCATTTTGAATCATATCCTTCCCATGGCAGTAGGAAATGGATCGAAACGCGGAAGGTTGGCCGGTCCTTAAACCATAGGGGATAGGAGGGATGTATCAGCGCCGTTAGTAAATTCGCCGTAGGAAATTTTCAACCTGTAGTTAAAAATGCCTGTTCTTATGCTTGTAATAAATTATTAGCTTCCCTTAGCCAGGTTCGCTGGCTACGAGCGTCGAGTCTCTTCAGACCTCGGTGGTACTGTAGTGTCCTGAATAAGAGTGCATAAATAATAAAGGCCGGGGTCCTTATTTGGAATTTGAATCAATAGGAGCCTGTTTCTGCGGTGTGAACGGATAGTAAAAATAACGGAAACGGAACGTGATCCAAGTAACGGAAACGAATAACGGATATTGAAGTATAAAAGTTTCAAAGTTGTTTTATTTTTCTGCCAACATAACTGAGACATGCAAATATTCACCGGGCTTTAAATTTTTAACAATTTGCTTTAACTTCGTAACTTTTATTTTATATCGAATTGCAGCATATGTGTAATGAAAAGTTGTTATTTAACGTGATTTATAACTAATTTTGGGCATAAAACTAACGGAAGTTCCGCAATTTCTTTAACGGGAACGAACCTGGAACGTAGCCAGCTCACCTTCCTAGAGGGGGCCAAAAATTTTTCAGGAGGGTCGTTCCAGGGTTTCAATGACTTACAAGCAAGATTGAAAATCGTCTAGGGGGGCCAAAATTTTTTCAGGGGGGGCTAAGCCCCCTGGCTTTCCCTTGGCTACGGGTCCGGAACGAACACGGATTTTGCTTTCTCCATTAGTTTGGGAGGGCCTATGTTCCAGAAGGTTGCTCTGAAGACTTTTAACAGTACTTTTTCTTGTCATCAGAAATTTAGCTAGCAGATATATATCAGTTATATTCCACCGTGTATACATCCTATTTATATATGTCGTAGCCCAAGTAGTAATTCAGCCCAATTCCGAATTGGGTTAATCCAAGACGGAATTACATTCCGAATTGGGTTAATCCAAGACGGAATTACATTCCGAATTGGGTTAATCCAAGACGGAATTACGACTTGGACTAGCCCAAAGCGGAATCGTATCTGATAAAGCTGTGCGTTTTCTAATTGGTTACTTGATAGCAGTAAACAGCTGACCGTATTTGAGGATGGCATTAAGCTAGTAACCAGTCACAAGTCGTGCACTTGTTGCAGAGAAAGGATTACGCTGTGGGCTAGCCCATTTCGGAATTCCGCTAAATTACAGCTTGAGCTACGACATATAAACAAAAAGTTTAAATCAACCCCGTTTGATGATTGACAACGAAATAATTACGTGGTATACTTATCATATTCTGGCTTATCCATTTATAAATTTTAATTTATAATTTCCATTACTCCATCGAATCACATAACCCTGAGAAATGTAATTTTCTGATTTTGATCATTATTCTAAGACAGCAAAACGCATTCGCTTTACTATCATTGTAAATTTTACGACTAAGGCCTCTGGGAAGCAGTTAACTGCGACAGATATTAGCGCAGTGACCTGATCATTAATACGCAACGTAACTGTTGCTAAATGTATTTCCCATCGACGAATACGTTGTGAAACTTTAATTTTCAACTCACACAGTAGCTACTACTGTATTTCAGTTGTTTTAAAACTTTTGTTAATTTGATGTCAAATTCGCAACAAAATTAGGTCAATGATTTGTATTGTTTAATTGACAATGTGCCTGAGGTAAATTTAAATAATTGTAAATTCTAAATCAGTTTGGATCAAGGCCACGCGTTTGAATCACGTAGCTCTGCCACCTGGCGTCTTTAGAATAAAACAAATACTCTTTGGCGTTTCGCTCGAGGGGCAGTTGGAAAATTTTAAATATTTTTAATTCAACAGAGAATCACGTGCGTGAAAATAGATTTGAATGCTACACAACAACACAAGGGTATTTAATTGGGCCATATACTCTCTAATAGGCCGGTTTCCTAATGAAGCAACATTGCAGTGGAGTGAAGTCAAAGTTTACAATACTTGGAAAGGTACCGAGCAAAAAGAGAAGAACATAATATAAAACATAAGAATCTGTTTATATAACTTTCAAACAACCTTTAATTCATTTTTGTTTAATATGACATAGGTCAATTACTAATTGGCCCATGCCAATCTACTGATATTTCACGTAATGGTTTTGCCTAGGTCAAGCAGACAACTGGCGTGAATAGCAAATTGGCATACGACAGATGCAAATTTATTGGCCCATGTAAAGATCAGGGGAGCAACGTTGTTCTGTGGGACTAGATTAGAATAAGCTTAAGCTTTAGACTAATTGTTTTGCTTGGCACAGGCATAGACTTACACTTAGAATTAGAAATAAACTTATAATACTGCTGTTCCGTCCCTGTTCTTTACATTGGCTAATATATTTTTAACATGCTCAACTTGGACAAATAAGAATTTGATACAAAATACAAAATAAAGCTTAAACAAAACAATCAACATAAATTCAGCGTCCGTTCTATGGTGAGTAAACCTTATTTTTCCAAAATGTTTTCAGAAACGAAATCATACTACATCTGGCCATTACAATCGAGATGGTGATCAATCACTGCCAGTAGAACAATCGCTTGTTGCAACTGCCGACTTCAACGCCAAGCTGCGTCCAAAACGTGTTGTCGAGAAACAGTTTCCAAATTCCGAAGGAAAATTCGCCGATCCTATTAACGGCTTAAACTCCAAATTATCAGGGTTTAATATCAAAGGACCGCCATGGATCCATCAAGCACGACCTGGAAGTCCGTCACTAACCGATATAAGCAGTCATCGAAGTTCGCTCAGTATGGATTCTGGCTGTATATCGCTTTCGGGTACCAACGACGTAGGACACTTGCAAGCTGCAGTCGCCAACTGTGGATTAATGTATCAAGCAAGCAAACAGTATCAAAACAAACCGTTTGCAAAAGCAATGACATCATGTGCAGCAAATGTAAATTCGCATAAACATCAACATCAGACAAGCAGTGATTCTACAACACCAAGCGGCTACGACAGCGCAACATCTTTAGGGACAGGTAAATACGAATTTACGAAATAATTTAACTGTCACAAACTATTTTGCAAAATTTCCCAAATGCAATAAGCTGATGTGCACTCAAAATAATATTTCTGATATTTAAGAAAAAATTTCTTACATTTAAGAAATATAATTAGCAAGGTTCACTTGAAATGTATTTCTGTTATAACAGAAAACTTTTCAAAAAAGTTTTGAAATAAAGTCTGAAAGTAAACGTTTTCCAGTTATTTTTAGAAAAATTGTCTTAAATGTCAAAAAAAAAACTTTTCAGATTTGACACAGAATTTTCTGAATAAATTCAGAAATACTTTTTTGTGTGTGGTGCACCCTGATCTTAGCAGTAAGCAACTTTTTTTAGCAGAAAAGCGAGAAGGTACAATTAAAATGAAATTTTGTTTAACTTTTTTAGCCCCTGTATACTTTCCTGCCGTCTCAAAATGCCACCGTCCCAGCTACCAAAAGGATACCTTTTATTTGCGGTGCGATTTCGTTATTTCAGTAGAAAACCATTGCAGTTTAGGCCGAGGCTTATGTTTATACGATTAAGCAATACTTTGGTTTTGGTTAAGGTTTAGAATTAATAAGGTTCCGGTTTCGGCATAGATTTTGAATTAGGCTTTTAGGCGTTGGACCTAACGTAGGCTTAGATATAGACTTTGACGATGCCTTAGCTTTAGGCTCAGGCTTAGACAGCCCGGGTGGAACAAATGGGGCCGAACTTGATTGTATGCGGCCTCGATGATCGACGACTCGGCCGGCCATATGCCAGGGTCCAGCCAAAATCCCACATGCGACCATATCCCGAAGTTACAAATCCCACATTTCGATATTCCAAAATCGCATCGTTGATCATATCCCGAAATCAAAAAATCAAAAATCCTTTCTTCGACCATATGCCGAGATCATATTCCGAAATTCCGCAATGTTACCTTTGACCGTAAACTCGAAATCTCAAAATGTTTCCATCAATCATATCTCGAAATCCCAAAATGAAAATGCTATCCTCGACCATAAGCCGAAATCCTAAAATCATACCTTCGACCATATCCCGAAATCCTAAAATTTCACCTTCGGTTAAATCCGGACATTCAAAAATGCTACCTTCGACAATATCCAGCAATCCCAACATTCAAAAGTCCTACCTTCGACCATATCCCGAAATTGCAACAATCAAAAGTCCTACATTCGACCATATCCCGCAATCCCAAAATACCACCAGTTGCTATATCGCCAAAATCCCAAAATTTCATCTCTACATAAAATTCTTTTGGACGGTGGAATTTTGGAACGGCAGCGCGGTTAACATGGGTTCATTTTTTTATTCTATCACTTAAAATTAGAATATGCAGCCGAGGCAGGCCTTAAATTGACATCGGGGTCTATTCCGAAACATTCAATACAGTATATCCAGAAGTCTGCTCCAGCTACGGCAAAAAATCCACCTCCTGCTATGAGTCGAATTTTCGGCAGATATTTTTCTGGAGTTATTTGCGTAGGTATGTGCGGTTCTTTAAATTTTGATGCAATTTACAATGCTTTTAATTGCCGAAATTTCGCAATATACATAAGACAGAAGTAGATGTTTGACAACACTTTAACTGCAACAAATGGTAAGTCAAATTGACTCTCGCCGAAATAGGCTTTTCGGGACTACACAAACTGAGTCAAATTCGACTCCGCCTGAGTCAAAGTGCGCCTCACTGAGTCGAATTTGACTCTGGCTGAGTCGAATTTTGACTCAATTTGTGTAGTCCCGAAAAACCTATTTTCGAGAGAGTCAATTTGATTAACCATTTTTGCAGTATAGTATATTAATAAACGAGCAATTTGAATATCATTTTATTTGCTCGATTTCGTCCGGGCTCCAGTTCCGGCTGGCTCACGCTTCAACAAATTTTGTCAACCTCCGGTTCCGGCTACGGTATTTTTCACCTCCGGCTGACAATTGTCAAACGGCTGCAATCAACGCAACACAAATGACACTAAGTTTTATCAAAGTTTTTAACAATTACGTATTATACAGCAGCGCCCACCGAATGCGCCAGTTGGTGCACCAGAGTTCCTAGAGGGCAGTTTTTGAGCGAAACGATGTAAATTATATTTCGATGCTATTTTCAACTTGCGATGATGTGAAATGCAAAATGTTTTGGCCCTTTGCGTGTGAATACTTTGCATATAAGTTGTACATTTTGTATCATCATGCGTTTGTTTGGTTTTGAGATTCAGCAATTTTCTACAAGCTAATTTACATTTTATGGTTTCCAGACTCAATCGGTTTAAAATGCGCTACCGGTTTCCATTTGTCAACTCCAAGCGTTGGAACAACGTTCGAACATCAGCATTTACAAGAAGCGAGAACTCGATCCAGCATATGTTGTCAACCGAGCGATGACGATGAAGGATGTCATTCAGACAACGCACATCTGAGTACCATTGAAAATATCAAACACAGCAATCAATTGTTCGATTCAACTGATACCGGATGGCTTATAACTCGACCAGTCGAGAAGTGTTCCAGTACGATCGATTTGCTATCAAGAACCGGGCCAACGGTCCGTAAAACATCTGCTTCATCAAGCTCAGATCGGCCTTCAAGCACCAACTGCCATGTAGGATATCCGAATTACGCTGCACGACGCTGGCGACTACAACAAACACGGCCGAAATCGCTGTACAGTTATCCGGAAGAAAACACCGTTGTCATCACTGAAGAATCGCTCACAGTCCCGTGCAATGGTGTTGCAAAATTGCCATGGGAAGCTCATCACGAAGTAAATCGACCTGAAGCCAGCGTAGAACAGCCACCGTTAATCGTTACGTATCACTATCCAAGTCCATTGCATGCGATTGCGTTACAAAGCAGTCACCAGTGTTTATCGACATGCACAGTACAAAAGTCAAGCTCTCAGGCCAGAGACGCAGTCGACGCAAGCTGGACACAAACGTTGGATAACAATGTCCATCAACTGATCGATGCAAAGCTCCTATCAAGTTTTGTATCGACCGAGGACAGAACCGATAGCAATGAAGATTTATATCCAGTGATAACTAAAAATATAACACAACGAAAAAGCTACGTGTACCAACCACCGTCGAATGAAAGCTCAACGATTCGAGAGCATGAAACGCTGCACAATTACACTCGAGAAGATAACTTTAACACGGGAAAACGGTCTTTGGTCGTAGCTGATAACGAACGCAATCTACACGACAAACCAAGGATAAAGTCGTACAGTGGTCAACTAGTGAGCGGACACCCGCCGCCGCAGAGCAACAGCAAGTCGCCAAGATTGCATAAACGCAACGGACCAGCACATCGACTGTTGTCGCGAAGCAAAAGTGTTGGTGAATTTGGAGTCAATTCACAAGCGAGCAACGATAAAAACACAGTAACCGACGTAAACGTGCGTCAATTATCGCAAATTTTTAGCTGCAAAAATCTGCGCAACTCTCAACGCTGCTATTCTACAATGACCACAAATGATATTGATAAATTTACTGTCAGATCAACAGTAACCAGACGCAAATCCGACTCATGCGCCAGCTGCCATCGTCATCGTTCAGTTTCTACCGTCAATTCGCTTAAGCAAAGCAAAAGCGCACACAGTAATATCATAAATTCGTCAGTAACAGCGGCAACAATAGACAAATTTGATACGGTCCGAGCGAATCCAGTATATATCCAACCAAACGCATCACCTCCAATTTCAAAGCGTCGCAGCCCTTCAATGTTGCGTCATTCTCGATCGTTCAGTCAACAAAATTCGACTCCGAACGATGACTGTCAAAGTATGAAACAACGCGATTACAATGCAAACAAACAGAAACTTCAGCGGAAGACGACTAATCGACAACATACGACGCATCTAACAGAGCAACCGCTGCCGTATCCGGTTGTAAATCATCAGCAACATAAATTAGGCACGCAACAACAGTATAGCAGAGACCAGCAAAATGTCAAACGTACACAAGAACCTATATACAATTGTAGCGATTATTTACCAGCGCGAACGACGCCTGCACAGCGAAAATCGTCAATACCACTATCTCAAATAATTTCAAAAGCGCGAAGACCTCATTCGATGGCAGCGGCATCTGAAAATCCGAAACAATTTTTGTGTTCCGCCAGTGACCAAACGCACGGTATGTTTCCGCATTCAGGACACAACAGGGCGATTTATGGACACCAAACAGATATGGACAAAGAATGTGGAAAACCAAAGCATTGGCTCTCACGTAGTCGGCACTCGTATTCGATTTCTGACAATACAACCGACAAATTGAACCCTGACAGTTACATGAATGTGAATCAAAATGGAACTGCAAATTGCAACAACGCACCAAGCGATATAAATTTAACACGCCAATGGTCAGTCAGATCAGCGTTTTGTGACAATCCGTTGCTCGAGTCATGGCTCGCAAAGACGCCATCATTGTCTTCTTACAATTGTGGTTATGCCGACAGCAAATATTGCACATCACAGTTCGACGCGCATAATCAGTTTCCAGCACTCACAACAACCGCTGAAAATGGTTCATTAAAACCTAGACGTCCAGTACATCGTTCAGACAAGCCTACCGGCTCAATCGCTGGCAATTATTTTGACCAGACAAGCAACTGGGCCAACAATAACTTTTCCAATCAACCACTGGACAGACCTGGTGTTGTCCAAGATGAATATGCAACCAACGATGGACAACAAAGTGTCATTTGTGATATTCCGACATCTCACCAATATTTGTGGCATTTAAATACTTACACAAGACCAGACTTCGCTGGTTGCGCCGATACAGAATCGCAATCACAACATTTCAACAGCAACGCCGCTCACATCACTGGCACCGGAGCGTCAACGATAGTTCGCGTGTCTTGCACAACGTCAGTACCACCACAAACATTAACACGGCGATCACCGGCAAGCGTTAAAAGAGCAGCAAGTTCCGCATCCGGTGGTAGCGGATCTACTATACGGCCATACAGATGCTCATCACCACATCGTCGGCTTACTGTCACACGTTCGGCAAGTTCACACAGCACTGATTCAATTCGTTCACAAATAAGTCGATGCGCTATTAATGATCAATCGTGTAATGAACCTGTAGAACTCTAAAACTCGTTAGAAATTAGTCGTTGTTGTTTACTTTTCCCACACATAATGACTGGTAAATCAGGCTTAGGCTTAAGCTGGCCAATGTTACTTTTAGGGCGGTACCAGTAGATTAAGCGTATTCCTAAGCCTAAAGCCTAAGCCTAATCGTTGCAAAAAACAGTATTCCTAAGCCTAATAAGCCTAAGCCTAAGCGTTGCAAAAGCGTATTCCTAAAGCCTAAGCCAACGTTGCGAACGCGTATTCCTAAAGCCTAAGCCTAAGCGTTGCAAAAGCAGTATATATTCCTAAGCCTAAGCCTAAGCCTAAGCCTAAGCCTACGCAAAAAATGTAGTCTGGAATGTATTATGCCTACTCTTTTACAGACCAACCAGAAACTGGGATGGCCCTAAAAGTAACATGGGCCCTTAAGCCTATACGCTTAGTGTGATGGAAAGTGAACTTTAACTTTTAATTGTGGGTGCAGCAATTGTAGAAAACAACAGGTCAACAGTTGCGTGACTGGTGTCACAAGCGTCACAAACGTTAAACACGACCAGAATAAAGAAAATATAATTGTTAAAATTGTCATTTAAAAGTGTTATAACGTGTTTTAGAAATAAAATTTAACAGCCACAAATGAGCGTATTTGGCAATCCCATATTGTTTTTCACAAAGTCAAAAAAGTGGTCCCATGTAAAGATCAGGGGCGGAACGTTTTTCTGTGGGACTAGAAAAGAGTATGCTTAAGCTTTAGATTAATTTTTTGCTTGGCTTAGGCTTAGGTTTAGGCTTAGGAATATGCTTAAATACTGTTCCGCCCCTGTTCTTTATTTTGGGAAATTCGGATTTTAGCGGGAAATTCGGATTTTGGGCGCAGCCTTTTTCGCTCAAGATTATGGGAAATCGGGATTTTGGGAAATTGTAATATTACTCAGGAAAATGGGATTTTGAGAAATTCGAATAGTTTTACCTTAAATTGGAATTTTGGGCGCAGCATTATTCGCTCGGGATGTTGGGAAATTCGGATTTTGAAAAATTGAGATGTTGGGAAATCCGGATATTACTCGGTAAATTGGGATTTTGGGAAATTCGAATAGTTTCCCTTAAATTGGAAATTTGGGCGCAGCCTTATTCGCACGGGATGTTGGGAAATTCGGATTTTGGAAAAGTGGGATTTTGGGAAATCCGGATATTACCCGGTAAATTGGGATTTTGGGCGCATCCTTTTTTGCTCGGGACTTTGGGAAATTGGGAAATTGAGATGTTCGGGAAATTGGGATTTTGGGAAATTCGTATATTACCAGGAAATTGGGATTTTAAACGCTGCCTTTTTCGCCCGAGATTTTGGAAATTTGGGATGTTGGGAAATTGGGATATTTACAGGGAAATTGAAATTTTGGGAAATTCGAATACTACCAGGGAAATTGGGATTTGGGCGCAGTCCTTTTCGCTTGGGATATTGTGAATTGTAATTTTGGGAAATTGGGATTACGGGAAATTCGGACATTACCCTAGAAATTGCGATTTTGGGCGCAGCCTTTTTCGGTCGGGATTTTGGGAAATTGGGATTTTGGGAAATGAGGATTTTGGGAAATTGGGATATTAGCCAAGAAAT
The DNA here is from genome assembly GCA_030248215.1 of Enoplolaimus lenunculus. Lineage (NCBI taxonomy): Eukaryota > Metazoa > Nematoda > Enoplea > Enoplida > Thoracostomopsidae > Enoplolaimus > Enoplolaimus lenunculus. The sequence goes on from JASANG010001289.1 coordinate 118,341, forward strand.
TGCGATTTTGGGCATAGCGTTATTCGCTTGGGATTTTGGGAAATTGGGATTTTAACAGTTGGGATATTATTCGGGAAAATGGGATTTTGGGCACAATCTTTTTTGCTTGACATTTTGGGATTATAGGAAATTGGGATATTTTTGGTAACCCTTCACTCTTGACGGATCGGGTAAAATTGTCCGTTTGTAACTAATTTAACACATGTTAACCGTAATTTATTTTACGTTGCACATATAATTTAAATATATAATATAATGATTTTTTCGTTGAAAAATTATGCGGCGTTCATGTTATAACTGGGGCAGCTTGGAACACGTTTTGTCCAAGTTGATTCGACGTCAACATAAAGTTTTGTGATCCCAATAGCGGTTATGTAGACAAAATGTGAATGTCATATGACATTGGCTTACAAATCACTGATGTCAAGCGATCATCGTATACAAATAACCATTTGTCATATGATACTGCGGGACATTTATGAGAATATCATATGATATTCCAAAATTCTACTAAATATCATATGATATATATACAGGACAATGGAATTTGTGCACGCTAAATAAAACAGTAAAGAGTCGGATAATGCAGCATTAAATGATTTCGCAAGTTGAATTAGCTTCTACGTTTCTGTTTCTCGCTAAGTTTTTCCCAAAATGTATTCCTAAGTACAAATAATTCAAATTTGAAATTTTAGTATCATATGACATTCTACAGGACAATCAAGCTAGTTTACCACAACTTTGCAGACATTTTCAAACATATCATATGATACTCGCAGACAATATTTGGAATATCATATGATATTGCAGTACAAACAGTAGATGTCACATCAGGATAGCAGACAATTCAAATTTTTTGAATCTCATAGCGGATAAACGGTTAAACAAAATGTTACCAGCTATAGTCATAGGGACAAAACGTGTTCCAGGCTGCCCCAGTTATAACGTGACCCCCGCATTAGGCTACCCTCCGGAAACCAAATCCTGGCAATGCCCTTGGTCGGAATGTACCCTAGTGTTGTGCAGTTACTACTTTTTCTACTGGCCGCCCGCCAACAAAACCTTTGACCGACCGGCCAATCGAATTTGACTCTGGCGGAGTCAAATTTGACTCAGTTTGTGTAGTCAGGTAAAGCCTATTTCCGAGAGTCAATATAACTCCCCATTTTTTACAGTGTAGTGACCCAAATAAGTAGGAGTTCGTTTCTGTAATGAGAGTCCGTAAGCAAATAGAGTCCCTAAACCCAAATTAGAGTCCATAAACGGCAATTATCCCTAATTGTTGCGCATTAACGACTCCAGGACCAAATAAAGTTGAGTTCGAAACTTTAAAGCGTACTTAAGTTTTGAAAGTAACATTCCAAATACAACCTTCCATTATCGCTCAAGCTTTTGATGCAAGGCAAAAAACGTTTTATTCACCGGATAGTTGCAATACCAGATATATATCAGTAACAAAGGATGGCGGAGGGCGGGAAGAAAATAAATAACAGTCCGTAAGCGAATAACAGGGGTAACCTCTCGAGAGGCCAAATAAATATCAGTACCCCCTCTTATTCGGGTCACTACAGTATATCGTTACTTTTCTAAAAAAATTGCAAAACATTTTAGGCTCAGTAATTCAATAACAAACGACCTCGTTGTGAAATATACATTAAACTAAGAACAAGTTCAGTAGTATTCCATATGCTTAACAGAAGACATTTTACTGCATTGTTTCTAAATATTTTATGTACCACAACATCTATGCAAAGTATTGCCGATAACTCTCCCATCATGCAATTCCGGCGAAACGTTCAATGATCAAAATATTGGCCCGTGTTTACGCTGAGAACCATAGGGCAGTCCCAGACAAAAGAAACAGAAGTGCAGCGTAGACAAACCAGACCTCAAAACACGCATACGTTATGTACATATTTTTTATATATACAATAAACAAGGTCGTAGCAATAATGGTTTTATGTATATATTTCTGAAATTTTGCGACAATGACTCCTTTACCCATTCTGAAACTGTAGGCACAACTCGTAGCTATCACAAACAAGCAAACTTACACATAAACTAATTTCATTTATGTTGAATCTAACTCTAAACTTTTTACTTTTCAAAATTTCCTTAATCGGTGAGAAAATCCGTAAATGATTTAATCCGATTCCATTATTTCCTTTATTGTTGGCAAAAAATATTTATATATACTCCGGTGAAAGATTTCACTATATTTTTGTAAAAGGCAATGGATCCCTATCCCATTATGAGTTGTCTAGAATACAACTGCAACCAAAGTAGTTTCAATGAGTGATTCAATCTTACAATTGACCATGATGATAAGAGCAGGCAGCATGTCAGATTTCAGCTAAAAGTTTTGGAATCGAAATGTAAATATGTTTAAAAAATATTAAATTTATGTCACTATTTTTTCAGCTTTTTCTGTGATAAGCAATTACTGGCTGGCGGGCTGGCCGGCCGGCCGCTTGCTGGCCGGTGCACAACAATAATGCACTCTTTGTGGTATTATCATTTTTAAGGGTTATCTATTTGAAAATGTATTTGATACACAATAACAGCGTTTAATACAATTTCAACATGTATGTAAACTGCCTAGTGTGTGGGGGAGGGGTTTGGAAGCGCACAACCCTTTTGAAAGCCAATAAGAGACAACTTCCCGAGATAAAACCTTCCATCCTTCACATAGACAACTTTTTAAATTACGTTCTCAGGGGGCTGTCGCCCGCCTGAACCCCCCGCAACTTTAACGGACCCTAAGCAGGATGAGGGGCTGCCGTCCCCAAGCCCCAGCAGGCACTAAGCGGTTCTAACATATAAGCTGCAAAGATCCAGTCAAAAAATTTTGCTCAAACAATGAATTGCTTAGCGTGGGGGTTTGGGGGTCGACAGCTACTTGAAAACGCAATTAAAGAAAATGTTTATATTTTGAGCGAGTTTCTCACGTGCGGGGGAGTTAAATGTGCCCATTCGGAGAATGGAAAAGCCAATGTCTGCCTCCGGCTCCGGCAGTAAATCCTCCTCAGGCTCCGGTTCCGGTAGAAATTTTGCCGTAGGTCTCGGCAATTTCAGTCGTGAAACTTTGCATAGTTTAACACAAAATTTTCTGCTTGGCGCGATTTGTTTTACCGTTTGACACAATTTTGACTAAAGAATTGGCGACATTTTGAAAAATATAAACGTAAAACCGAACGATTTAACAGCATATGCCAGATATTTGCTAAAATCAACAAATCAAAACATCGCATTTTAACAACCTAATTTCACCTCACCTCCGGCTTCACATCCGGCTCGGGCTCTTTCATATATTATGTTGATCTCCGACTGCGGTATTTTTCAAGTCCGGTTGCACCCTGAATTTACTAAGGCGAAGCCAGGCAGGCAGTTATGGTAATGCTTATTCCTATATAAACAAATATCTGTGTAACAATTCATTGTTTCATTCACTACGGTTCATGTCCCATTAAATCGGCGTGTACATCTGGATCTGTAAAGGCTTGTGGTAACGCATCGAGCGGCCGTCCATTAACTATAATATTCGCAAACACTGCCGCTGATTCAGGGATTTCTACATGCTCCCGTCGAAATCGGTGCACTTTTCGTGTCAACAAAAAACCATAAGTAACAGCGGTAAATAGTTTGATTGAATCGTCGTAATACATCTTAACGATGTAGCGTTTTGTAACATAATGCAACGCCAACGGTGTGCCAAACACAAAGCTCGCAAGAAACGTTGCAGGAATTGCAGCAACTGCAATCGCGGTTGCTTTAGAATTAAATTTGTCAACAACGCCAATCCATTCGGTAGCCAACAACGGCTGCATTGCAAAAGCGAACACACTTGAAGACAACGAAAAAAGCTTAACATTTCGCACCATGGACGTCATTTTTCCACTGTACACTTCGCGGCCAAATTTAGCCACTGGCTGATGACGTTCGTCGTAAGTCATTGAGCGAAATTCTGGTAGCAATTCGTTGGATGGTCTACGGCAGTCTCCTTGAATACTGGCTTGATTTGAAGCTTGACGAGTAATACAACTCGACCTCAGATTACTATAATGTCGAGATTTTAAGTTTTGCTGACACAGCGTAGTAGGGCGTATTTGAAGGTAAGCTTGAACACATTGACTCGAGCGTCGTAAAACAATATTTGTAGCGTAGGGAAGCATATTATGACGCATTAGGTTATAGACAAAGCACCCTGAGAAACTGCTGGACATTATTTCGTAAACTACACACATTTATAATTACTGTATATAATGCCTGAAATTGTATGCGTAATGTAAAATTGCTTCTCACAATCAACTACATGACCACACAGTGGTTTCTAGCAGGTGCCGGGGCCAATGTTAAGAACAGGGTCGGAACAGTATTATAGGCTTATACATAAGCCTAAGCCTAAGCGTAAGAATGCGTTTATTCCTAAGCCTAAGCCTAAGCCAAGCAAAAAATTAGTCTAAAGCTTAAGCTTATTCTATTCTAGTACCACAGAAAAACATTCCTTCTCTGATCTTTTATATGGGCCCGAGCAGGCCACACGCCAAACCAAATGCATGAGAACCAAAACGCAATTTAGGTTTTGCATAACGATTTTGCTAAAAATACATCGGGTCCGTTGCAATAGCATATTTCATTCAGTCTACATTTGTAAACTCTTTGATCAAAATTTTTTATGTTTAGTATCTCTAAATTTCATCAAAATTAACATAAGCGTCATACATAACTCTTGTATACGTACGAGCAGGAATGGGCGGTCTAAACCGGACCCGACTACCGAGACCGGCGAAGAAGTCTTTGTCTCAGGTCAATTTTTGGTCATCACCGCGAAATTAATTTTCAAAATAAATTTTTTGCAATGCTTTTTCGTAATTTTTGTATTTTTCGTAGTTTTTTTTCAAAAGATCTTCGCATAAACCACGAAAGTTCATAGTTCACTGCAAAATTTTATCCATAGTAGGCATAACTTCTTCAAAGCGCTAGGGTTCCACTAGAATTCGTTTGCATCTCAACACTTTTGTATTAGACCTGCTTGTCTTTCCAAGTTGGGTTTATATCTACAAGGATTACAAAGATCTTACCTTAAAAGGCTTAAGCTATCCCTGACGCGGACGGTTGCATTTTACCAACAGTAATCAGGGTGTAAACGAATAATAAAATAACCAAACGAACAGTGGTAAAAATAATTTTATTTTTCCGTCAACACAACGGAGACGCGCAAATATTCGCACGGATAGCTAAGACGGAAACCGATTTTTACCGGAAACGGATATCTGGTTACACTCTGGTAGTAACTCGGTGATGAATTTTCACCAATACCGGTTCCTGATATTTTCTTCCGCCAAAATGTTTAATTCCTATTCCTGTTAACTACTGTTTCAGCTGCACTGGGGTTCCCATCCTTACGTATAAGGGCTACTATAGGGATCATCAGCTGCCTCTCATTTTTGTGTTTCCCTGTAAAACAGAGTTGTCTCGTTTTGCCGAAACAATGCTGTCGCATTCAGTTTTCTACTGCCAAGCATAACATATATAACCAGGAGAAGTAAAAAGTTGTACTTATAACCGGATATCCGCTTCCAGTAACAATCGATTTCCCTTTTTATGGTCAGAATTAGGGCAAATGTATAGCACAAGGGCTTCCCATTTTCCAAGGTGGCAAACTAAGGACCAAGAGTGCAGCACAGTTACTCCTTTATGACGGCTAATCCCGCTGGTTTGGTAGGAAAAACCACAAGTATAATTTGGGCTAGGAAAGGAGGAAAATTCAGACGCCTGAATATTCCCTAGTCGTAGAGGGAACGTTAGAAGTTTAGGCGATGTTCGGAATCCTGGAAAAGTGGAAACGTTAAACGTATAGGTTTTCTTGAGGTCTTGTAGGGTAGAAGCGGTCTGGTTCTTTGTACTAAAAATTGGATATGGTTCGGTTTGGGAAAGGGAAAAGTCAAGTATAGGCATATTATTCATTTGGGTTGGTTGGTAAGGAAAGTTAAATGAGTTTATAAAGGGGAGAATCCAAATAGTTAAACGTATAGGTTTCATCTACGTCTGGTAGGGAATGAACCACTTCATTTAGTTTGTCCGGAAAATTGGAATGTGTAAAAATACCGGAGTCGGAGGTAAACGAAACTTGCCGGAGTCGGAGGTGAGGCGAAAGTAGGTAGTAAAAACGGTTAATTAGATAATTTTAGCCCATATCTGCAATATGTTGTTTGGTTTTACGTTAATTTTCTTAGAAATCTCGGAAATCGTTTCCTAAAAGTTGTGATAAAAACGAGACGCGCTAAACAGATAAATTTTGCGAAATTATGCAACATTTTACCACCGAAATTGCTGGAACCTCAGCAAAAATTCTACCAGAGTCCGATTTTCTACCGGAGTCGGAGGCAGACATACGGTTGTACTCTGGTAGAAATGAAGGAGTCGAAGGTCAATAAAATTTGCCGGAGCCATGAGTTGAAATTAAATCGTTGAAATGATGTTTCATTCGATAATTGTAGCAACTATTCTGCTTTATTTTCTAAAGAACTGACGCATGCAAAGTTCAACCAGGTGTGCCTCTGGCTTCGGCATGAAATTGACTTCTGGTTTCAGTAGTTTCTTTACAGGAGGTAACGGCGCATCCTACAATAAAATTTGTCGCCTTTTACATATTGCGTGGTTATTGAGTGGATGTTTTGCAAAAAAGCGCCAATTGAATCTTGAAATTACGTTTTTACGCTTTTTCAAATTTCGATAACAAAAGCAGAAACACTTAAATTGTTCAGGTATTAATATAATAATATAATCGCAATAAAACCAAATAAAACTTTACTACGAACATTCTGAAACAAGCGCAATGACACGTTTCCAAGCATATAAAGGTCTTAGTAACGCTGTGTGATTGACCTATGCGCTCGAACTTTTCAATTTTAGAAATTAAGCACAATTTAAAAAACTTGTTCTTACGCAATTCTGCTACTTACAAAACACCTCTGACCATTGCTAACAAAATCAATTTACGACAGTAATCTTACCCCAATTGGAGTAACAATTTTTTCTGCAGCGAATTGCCACGTCTACGGAACTCAGTGGATATTTATGTTTTCAAAAATTGAACTTTATGTTTAACCACAAACGTCTAGTTTTCTATATAGTTGGATTAATTTTCATGCCAGCTAATAGCACTGCTGTGTATATAATACAGATACAAAATTAGCCGACATATATTATTTGCTTCAATATTTTATATCATAGATCATGGAACGAATACAAAATATACAAATGGTAATATGAACTAAGCATGACTTCAGAGTTACATGGTTTTAAAGTAATACAGTGTCGATACTATGTATATACTACACAATGGACTGATATTGAATGGAGAACCAACTGAATCAAATACTACGTTTTCGTGAGTGAGATGTCTTTAATACACACAGGCCAAATATGCATTTTTTTGCTTTAAAACCTGCATATAACATTACATCCTAAAACTTAATCGGTCTCGTTTAGTTATGAACTGCTGTTGGAAGTTGAAAATCTATAATTAGCATACGAAACACTGGACTTCTATCTATGTATCAATAAATTCGGGTTTCGATTTTTCAAAATTCGTATTTTTCAATTGTGTGCGAAGATTTGGCCTGCTATGTCGGCATATCAAACGGCTACAGTTTTAATGTTATTTAATACTTATATTTAAATAAAAGAAGTTTTCAAATTCATGGTTGTGGCGATGACGTTATGATACGGAGCCACCATTCACTGACCGCCCTGACGATATCAGATCCGAAAGCGGTCCATACACAAAATATGCGAATCTGAAGGTAAGCGTAAACAAACGCCTAAAGCCGTCGCGTTTCTATGGATCACGGAGCGCTCGGATGTCCGGTTCAAGTTTCGGCAAAAAAATCGACATCCAGTTGGTGTTCCGTCATTTTAAGTTTCCGAATACATATCATCGAAAACTGCGCAATCAGTAACTCTGTATTACACTGTTATTTGCGATAAAAATTACAACATATCGCTGTGACTTTTGTTCCACATTACAGAACTAAGCATGTCTAGGAACGTATTAGCGTAATTAACATTTATATACTTTTTATTGAAATATGCGCTCAATATTCGGCTTCGGACGGATAATTTACTATCCGGTTCCGGGATTTGGCGTAAGCGTAGCTAATAATTCTTCCTTAAATGGCCTGAGGTATCCAAAGTGTTAGCGTCACAAAGCTTAACGTCTCACGCCGCCGCTTTTCAACACTTTAGCAGTAACCTTATTTCATTATTCTATGTTTATGTAACGTTGTGCTCAGTTTCGATATGTATTGTTTGACCCATGCCACTTTAGTTAGCAGATATTTTGAAAACACACAAAAAACCATAAAACACGAAAAACCTATGAACAAAGCATTAGAAATAATTTTTTGAAAATTTTAGGTTTTACAGTGATGGCCAAAAAATAGGCGGAGACCTGCGACCCCTGGCTACGATTTAGGCTATTACGTATTTATGCTAAGGCTAGGCTTAGCACTTATTTTTAAGCTGAAGATTAGACTTAGTCTTAGACATAATAGGAATATGCTGATTGCTAAGATATACACGTACCATCACGCCCCACAAATAATAGTGGTCATCTTTATCAGGTTTCTAGCGTTATTATAACCCAATAAAGATATCGGGCGTACACGGGTACATGCAAACATTTATATTAGATAAATATGTAAAAGTAAGTCAATCGTTTCCAAGGTAGTTGGCATGAATACAAATGTTGGTGTCAATTTTTGAAATTTTTTAAAAAAATTAAGCCAGTAAAAATACCAGAACAGGATGTCGATTTCTGCCGGAGACGGATCCGGATATCCGGTCGCACTTAGGTATTTATATTTTTATATTGTATTTTACTGATATGACAGACACGTATGCAAAGAATGTTATTTTATACGTATTAGATAGGTAGATGTACGTAAAGTTAACCTTATGGGTATGGCACTATATATATGATTAACATAACATAAAATATGCATTAGTGTATATGCAAAATATAAAATTTTCCGAAACTAACACAACATTTATAGCAATACTTTGTAACATATGTAGTTCCTCTACCTTTATCGGCTTATAAGCAAGAAAATTGTGCAAATCACATGTTTTACACACAAAATACCTTCAAAACCAGATATTTTGCTGCTATGTTGATATGACGTAACCAGGATGCAACCGGAATTACAATTTACCGGAACATGAATTTGTCAAAATTGCCGGAAATGATTTATTTTCGGCGTTTGTCATGTTTTATATACTATACGAATAGAAATCTACTTAATTTCTATAGTCATTTTTAGTAAAATATCTTTTCCCACCGACCAAAATTTGATACGGGAATTTTTAATTTCAATAAAAATTTACCGGATCTGGAATTATGGTTGCACCTTGGACGTAGGGGATTGTATTAAACTAAACGAAAAAGCTTATCGCAATAAACTACATATATACTAACTGCATGCTGCAATTTGGTACAATTTGAGTTTACATGGGTTTACTGTTAATTCTGCATTTCGCTATACTTGTTGTTTTGTTACCTTCAACAAACGATTAGGGATGTGTCGATTGCAAAACTTTTGCCGATGCCGATTCTTATTTTGAAATATTACCAACCGATCCGAACCGATACCGATTCCAACATTAGTACACCATGCTTAATCATTACATCATTATATGAAGACTTACACCCTAACCATCATATACGATAATTTTATAAGAGCGGTTCATTCCAATTAATTTTTTCAAACATAAACGCAAATGAGACAACATTTTCCTGACTAAACACACGGACATGCGTCCAGAAATGAAATTGATAGCATTCCAACTGACTGTTATGTGCAAAAAGTACCGGCAAAGAATCGGCAATTTTTTGCAGTGCCGACGCCGATACTCATAAAAAGTGCCGATTATTACCGATCCCAATGCCGAATAATCGGAACATCCCTTCAAACAATAATAAGATATATTGCTATTGTACTCAAATCAATATTTTAATGTTCAGTTATGTTGTCTTACTTTTTCGTGATAAATATCTGGCAACTTAGAATACCGGAACCGGATATCAATTTTATGTCGGAGTGTTCCCAACCTATCACCGTTAGAATAGCAAGCAATCGTGAATAGCATATTTTTGACATCGATAGATATATAGATATCGATTGAAAGATAACTCAAGGTGCTTAGACACAATTGGTCCGTTACAAAGTCTCTAAAAGCTAGAATATCTGCAACTAAAATCTGGAAATGTCATAAACAGTATATAGAAAAGTACCACATGGTGAAATTAAAGCATGTCATACAAATGTTAAGCCAAATCACACACGTAAAACCATTCATCATACGTTTTGTCTAAAGCATCACTCACCACGTTTTCTCAGGTTTGCATTACGAACAATTGCAAACACTCACAGGCGGCATCAATCAAACTTTTGCCTAACGCATATGCATTCATCGAGTACGCGAACGTCACACGAAAACAACAGATAGTCCGACGGCGTAGGAATCAGCTTACATGAACAACTTGATTCTGGTGCTTCCAGTTGTGCCAAGCCGACACTAAATGCTTGCGATTGCTAATAAACAACGGAATCCATGTTACAATAATAACACCAAGCCATACGAATGAAATTGTATAATGAGTGACATCAAGATCAGCCTTATGATCGCGAATCAATGTTGTTATTATGCCATACAATAACCAACCGATTAAGAATAAAGTTGTAACTGTAAGGCCGAGGAATACAAGCACACGATTGTCACAATGCGGCAGGAGCTTCCACTGTCGCAAAGGTTTCATCCGTGTTGTTACAGGAAATCGACCTCCACAAACGTTACATGAACGCATTCCGCTTTGACGCAGCCATGCCTGAAATAACGAACCTATCCTTTTAGATTGCTGTTTCACCACTTATCTTGCGAACAGCTGCATGTTTCTACAGTCAAACCAACACAGAAGCATAACTAAGCTGTAACCTTAAGCACTACAGTATAAAATGGCCAAATTCAACTTATTGATTCGTATTAACTACATATCTTCAGTTGCATAATACTGCTCAGGGTGCTTACTTCCAAACAATCACGATGAACATATCCGTTTGTCCCGGAACATAAACAAGGACTAATCAAGTCGCCTTCTGTATCCCAGCAGTTACGGCATGCCAGCTGCCCAGGAATATTACCAAATGCATCGGTTTCCTGACTACTGTCGTTGCCTTCATTATTACTCGATTCAATATTGCACGCTACTGTTCTATCGCCATTTATATTAACGTTAAAGTTTCTTAATTGAGATTCAGTTTCACTCCCATTTTTAAAACTGCACGGGCCAGCAAAAACTAGTTGTGATAATGCACCTGGATCACTAGATGTGTCGCTCGGTTTTACAGTTGCAGATTTTGATTTGTCTCGATAATAATCGCTATTTGAACGCCTTGTGGTCATATTTGCTGTCGTAACAGCTCGTTTGCAATCATGCACCGTTGTTGTTATAGGTTGGCTTTCCTCGTTGCAACGATGATTATGTAACACTAAATTGCTGTCAGACATTGAACCACTTACTGTAGAATTACACGATACATCTGAATGCACTGCGGTTTGCTTGTACTGGTAAGTACCGTTGATGAAGGAAATGTTATCGGAATTTCGAATACTTTTGCGAAAATCATCTACAGAGATCTCTTGACAGGAGGGCGAAATGAAATTTGGTGCAATCACTGGCGGATGAAGACTAGCCAGCTCAAGCTGATTCAGTGGCTCATCTGGTAATGCAGCTAACGGGCTCGTTTCACCGCATAGTTCTTCGTCTAAATCGTCGTTTTCACTTGAAGATGAGAGAATTCGGCGGTCGTTGCTGCGCTGGAGTTCGCCAGCAAGTGAGTCATTGGAAATAGCAGTATGAAAGCTCAATGTTTCACTAACCCCATCGCTAGCTCTACTAAGCATGCTGAAAATGTAGCAGTCACAAATACGTACGTATAATTCTGTGGTCAATAAAACCAGTCGTAGTAGAACTATGTATTGAACGAAGCTCGGATATATATATTTACTTTTCCTTCAAAAATTCAATTCCTGTTCCTGTCACTGTTCCTGCATTCAAAGATGCAGGAACCGGAAATTTTTAATTTTTAAGGTTTTGTGAAAAATTATGCGTAATCATTTAAATATTGGAAAGTTTGCCTTTAAAACACTGTTATTTCGACATGAGTTTTTCCAATTACTTCAATTCTGTTAATAAACTGTTTCTGTTGTGTTTTCGCATAACTTGATAATTAAATACCTCAAAGTTCGCGTAAGACATTTTTTGAAGGTTTTCTAAAATGTCCAACAGTAATTAGGTAATGAAAGTTACTTCAAATTCCGGTTCCTGTTCCTGCAAAGGAATTCAATTCCTGTTCCTGTTCTGGCAAAATTCAGTTCCTGTTGGAACCCTTATTATTAGCTAATTATTCACTGATCAGTTTTCCAGGTTTGTAAACAATTTATTCAGATTTCTCGCACCTAAAAACCCTTTAGTACTAAATTTGATTGCTAGTAACCCTAATAATCAGTGTTACAATTTAAAAAGTCCTGATTTAGGCTATGCAGCTATTTCATTATCATGTTTTGTGTAAACACAACAGAAACAGTTTATCTACAAAATTAAAGTAACTGCAAAAAAACTGATGTCGAGATAAGTATTTTTCAAAGGCAAAGTTTCCAGTAGTGGAAAAATAACAAGATGTTAGGGAATACAGCATATCACAGCCACGATGTGACATGCACTGTTCTTCATTTGTGGCTGAGGTGCAGATATCAATAGCCACCTCATGCAGCCAACACGGTACACCGTTCTGATGCGCCACTACGGCACAGAGCGCCCTGTCTATCTAAATAAATTACCATTGACAGCGAACGCGATTCAACGTGCGAATCAGAGACCATGTTTGCTAAAAGTGGAATTCGTCAGCTCGGCGCGTCTGAAGTCTATACTTCATGAACAAAAAAATCGTCAAGTGCCCCAATATAAGTCAATATGCGTGAGGCGATCAATGACAGCTATGGAACGGCAAGAGTTACACGTGCTATACAGAACAAGGGACAATCTTAATGCAAAAGAATAAGAGGTAAACACCACAAAGTATGTTGTGTTAAATAGTACTATTGTACGGCATGTGAATTGTGTTCGTGATGCCAGTGGTGCTCGTGATAAAACTTATATATTCAAACATCAGAGAAACCCGGAAAACAGTTAAAAGTGGCCACCCCTGCTATATTCCCTACCAATTCTGATTCCGCAAAATATTTAAATTGCAACCTGATGAGATTGACCATCTTAAATCATTACTTGATGTAGATTGCCCTGACATTATATTTGTGCCTGAAACTTGGTTATCTGGTCAGTTTTCTGATACTTTTCTCTGTTATATTACCTCTTATAATGTATTTAAATGCGTTTAATTCAAATAATTCCACTGTAGTAGGTGATTTTAACCTCCCGGGATTTAATTGGCAATGTTTCTCATATCCAGATTCTCAACTTTATCAGAATTTCCCTACCATTTTGATGGAAAACTCTTTGCATCATGCGTCTAATGTTTCAAATTATCGACCTATATCCTTAATCCAGGGTGCAACCGGAATTCCGGTTCCGGCATTTTTTCACCTTCCGGTTCCGGTAAATTTTTACCGGATTTAAAAATTCCGGTATTATAATTTGGCCGTTTTCTTAACATTGCTAATTTTTAAGAATCTCTTTTGAAAGCCACTTGTACTCCGAATATAACATATTTACACTGGGGTTGATGTTGTGTATATTGAGTTCGCCCATGCTTTTGATACAGTAAATCACCACAAACTTATACATAAGTTAAAATGTTTAGATTTTCATGGTCTTTTATTAAAATAGAGACAAGCTTTTTTGTCTAACAGAACACAGCGTGTCAAAATAGACGAAAACCTCTCTAAGTTAGGCAACGTAACTTCAGGTGTTCTACAAGGATCAGTACTAGGCCCATTTTTGTTTTTCGTGCATGTGAATATTACAAATTGTCTTAATAATGTTAACGTGCAAATATATGATGATGATCTTATATTGTGGTATTCTTAAATCTGACACTGGTTTCTCCCGTAAGTGTTTACAAAATGCTCTGCATGCTTTAGCCGAGTACGCGGATACTTGGCAGTTAAATATTTCCATTGAAAAATGTAAAGTAATGCAGTTTGGCGGACGAAATGAGTTTTATACGTATTATATTGGTAACCATGCTTGAGAGAACACCAGTTTTTCATCTTGGCGTTTCTTTTGTCCCCTCGCTTAAATTTGACTACACTATAGAAACATTTCTACAAAAGCATACAAAGCTATAAATCTACTTTTTAAACTTTTAGCGTTAAGGAGTATGTAACAGCATACAGGTGTTTTGCTTTAGCTATACTAGAATACAGCTGCTCGGTCTGGATTAGCAACATGCTTCGCGACATTAACTGTCTTGCAAAGGTTCAGCGATGTTTGTACCAGAAGAATATTTTCCATCTTTCATCTGGGTATTACTGATTACAAAACACGATTGCAAAAACTAGGACTCGAACAGCTAGAGTACATACGTATCAAAGCATACTTAGTAATGATGTACAAGATAGTACATAATGATATAAAATCGAATTTTGATGATTTAATTCATTTTGTGCCTAATGCTTGTAGTCGCGGCTTTCTTTACGATTAACGTAGCCTCAGGCTCATTCATATGTACTTCAAAAATCTTTTTTCTTTCGTATTACACCTTGCTGGAAGAGTTTGCCTTCTATGTACAATGGTTTGCCAGTAGTTACTGCTAACTCTGCCAAAAAATTTTTAGATCGTAAGAGCAATATTGAAGTCACTTCTTTCTTAAAGTTAGCGATTGTTAGCAGCTGGTGCCTTTCCAGCTACCATTTACTACTGTCGTGTGCGTAACTTAATGTCATGTGCTTGTAATTTTATCTTGAGTTATTTATTTAATTAATGTTTTCGATGCTTTTGTTTCTGGTTAAGTCGGGCTATAACTGGCATCTAGAAAGCAGTAAGCTTTGCTTCACAAGCACGGGGGCACATGATGGAAGAATTTCCTGAGCCTACCTGTTTGGTTGTTGTACAGTGTCAGTGTGTGTACACGTGGTGTAGCTTGTGTATGTGCAGAGTGTGTAATGTTAAAACACATATACTCGCGCACATATACCACCAGGGGAAGTTGTGATATCGGCCGCGTGGTGTAATGGGTAGCGCGCTTGACTCACGAGCGAGAGGTCCGAGGTTCAATTCCCGGCGTGGCCATATCTTCCGGAGAAAGGGGCCGTCCCGACCGTGCAGTTCTGACAGTCAGTAATAAAATATCTATCTATCTATCTTCTATTTATCGCCCTCTTGCAATCGAGTCAAGCATGCTAACACTTCATCATGTGGTCGATTGCAGCAACTTCACATTCCAGTGTTACGCCTAGCTGTCAGTCAAATGCACAATCTTAGCATTTAAAATATTGCTAAATACACCTTTCATATAGTTATCAAATGGCACTAGCAAAGTACGTTAAATGGTATGCATAATATTGAACGGTTACCCACGTTTTAGAACTTTTGTCTTTATTTGTGCTACAGAAACGGACCTCGAAGTATCCTTACATAATACCAGAGAACCTCCGCTCAAATTTGCAAAATAATTAAATGCAAATGACGGTTATAAATACTACACTGGGTTGGTGCAGCATGAGTTTTAAAAGCCAAATCTGAACATGAGGGAACATTAAGCTATGCGCATTTATAACACACGGGAGAATTTCCGTAAGAATTTGACTGCGATGACGTAATCAATCCTTCGCTTAACATTGATTTAGGACCAAAATGCTGCCATGCAGAAACATAAGTTCTGACTAAAAGTGTGTTGCAATTCATTCAGTCATATCATGCGGCTGTAAAAAAAGAAAGGTAAGAGGTTGGTTTAGCCAATAGAGTAGTTTCAAGTTAGTTTATAGAACACGTTGTTTTTCTTGCCGAGTGGTTGGTGGGAACTTATTATTATTATTATTATTATTATTATTATTATTATTATTATTATTATTATTATTATTGTTGTTGTTGTTGTTATTATTATTGTTATTAAATTTCTGTTAGTTTTGATGATTGCAAGTAGAAAACCCAAGTTGGGTTAAGTTTCTGCAGCCCGACCAATAAGTAGTGCGCTATATTTCCATTTTGCGTGCTTTATGAACTAGTAACTTATTTGTTAAGTCCAATGCTCACGTGACCAGTATTTGACTTGTATGTTTCGTGTAAACTAGAATGGGGCTGGGCTTAATTTTTAGAAAAAT